>JAMPIV010004690.1:0-178673 GCA_024509875.1 Oreohelix idahoensis | reverse complement strand
TTAGGATCTCTTAGGTTTAATTCAATTTTATGGGAGATTTATTCCAAATTTATCTTCGATCATGGCACCTCTCTCAACATTGTTGAAGAAAGGTTCGCCTAATCTGGTCCGTTGGTCTGAAGAATGCCAATCTTCATTAGACCAAATCAAGAATATATTTTCTTCTCCTCCCATCTTAAGATTACCTACTCTTGATAGGACTTTTGTTCTTCGGAGTGATGCTTCATCCACTGGGATTGGAGCAGCACTGATGCAAGAATATGCAAATACTCTGCATCCTGTTATGTACATTTCTAGAAAACTAAATGCGGCAGAGAGGAACTACTCGGTTTTAGACCGTGAGTTGTTAGCGATGGTTTGGTCAATTCTAAAGCTACAAAGATTCCTCCTGGGCGCACATTTCATTCTAGAGACTGATCAGAAAGCTCTTACAGCTATTCAGACTAAGAATTTGAAGAGTTCGAGATCCACTCGATATGCTATAGCTCTTCAACCTTTTCACTTCACGTTACGAGCTATCCGTGGTGCGGATAATGTGATGGCTGACATTTTGTCTAGATGCCCACATGACTCCAACTAATACTTCTGTCCTATATTCCTATATATTACAGAGTCATAACACACCTATATTACTACAATAGATTAGCACATCTGTACTCACTTTATATGTACACACTATCGTGCTTTGTTGTCATCTTCTTCTGTTCGTTTTTTAAGATGATAGAGGAAGACTGAGTAGTTAATATAAGGGCCGTTAGTTTACTAAACAGCCACAATTATTAATAATGTATTGTACCTTATGAAGCATATTAGTTATTAATTAGCATTATAATGCTTGTACTTTCTCAGAATGTCATTGTTGAGCTGAGGACTTACCTTACTAGTATCAAGCATGACGAGTTCTAGATTGTGTACTTACCCTCGGAATGCCAGAGCATATGTCCTGGATCGTCATGTAGTTTAACTTTACTATGTACTTATGTCATTACATGTCAAAGAATGTACTATTTAAATTTTCCTATCAGATTTGTACATCCATTTTTAAAGACAATATTAGAGTATGCTGTTTAATGATGATTATAGTAACTTGCATACGTATATTGTGTTTACATGCTAACGTGATGTGTGTTGGTGACACCTCCCCGATGTGAATATTTTTTGAGACATATTTATTTTTCTGTTGAGGTATATCCTCACCAGACACTCTATATTTAGCCTCATGTTAGGCAATTTAATTAATTATCAGCGCATAATTCGTGCGTTTTGAGCCGCTTATCGCATGCTCTTTGATATTTAAAAAAAAAAAAAATATGTTCCACATTTTTTTTTTATCGGGAGGAGGTGGTGATATGTTGCGTGATAAATTCTCGCAACATCATTTTATTACAATATCTATTTTATAACGCAAGGGCAACAACTGCTTGAAATTTATAGTTACTTTTCTCGGTAAGCATTTGTCTTCTCGCGTTGGTATTGAATGCAGTTGAGTTTTTGAGCTGTGGTCATTTTTCGCGCCGGACTGCGCATGACTGGTCTTGCTTTTTGGTCGATCGGTTTCCGCCCACCACTAGTGGAGTGAGCGATTTGAATGGCGAAAGAGATGCCTCGTTGAAGAGGGGATCTCCGCTATTTTTTGTTCTGTCAGGGATGTGTAGTCCTCTTAATGGATATTTCGTTTATTCGAGATAATACCTCTAGTGTTTCCCACATGTCGGGAGGCGTGATATTTCTGTGTATTTCATGAAGGCAAGGTAAATTAACATTTTCATTAACTCTATCGATTTTTGGTCGTGAACGATTTCTGGTTCATAGCCTGTCTTCGAAAGTCGTCGTCACGAGATGTTTTCCTAGCTCACATGTCGCTGTATTGTGCTGCATCGGTTGATGCAGGTCCCAAGGACTATTACTTGCTACTTGGTTACCTGAACTAGGTTTGAAAAACCTTTGTTATCTAGAGGATATTTTTGAGGACATTATTTATACTTCGGCAGACGTGTCTGTCTTGCTGAAGTCAGACTAAGGAGAGTGAACTGATCTCATATATCTGGTTATCTCCTGGCTGTTATAGAAAAGGATGGAGTTTTTCACCTGACTACATTTACAGCACTATGAAATATAACATGCATCTGACTCATCATTGTAATGCTGTCTACCGTCTATTGCTGTATTGAATGTTGCTGTGATAATGACTGTTTGATGTGTCTACATATTCGCGTAACCATTTTGTCACTGTGGCGTCCACAATAAATAATGAAGAAAAACGTCAACGGCTGTTTCAAGAATCATTGACTTTATACGTCGTGAGTTTACTGACGTCCTATGTGGATTGCCCTGTTATTTTTGTATGAACATTGTTTGACTGAACACATCTGCACACTACACAAAACCAGACATGCGGATACCATCCATCATCATATGGCATCACGCATCAATACTCATCTTGGTTTGGGGGTGGTCTACTATTTTCTACCTGCTTCTTCCTAATTCCTGCTGTTTCTTTCTGGGCTGTCTGATATCTCTCAGCAACTGTTGAAATCTCCCCCAATCTCTCTGCTCCTTGTTCCATAAGAAATTCTCTCATGTCTGGAGGCATAGACTCTCTCACTTGCTCCATCATGACCATTTACTTTAGGTCTTGGCACTTTACAAGAGTAGTCCACTTCTCCAAGTTGGTTTCCAATCTTGCAGAGAATTGGTGGTAAGTTTCTCCAGAAAGTAGCTTGGCAGTTCTGAATTTTTTTCTATAAAATTCTGAGTTTTTCTCATATCTAACCAGCAATGCCTGCTTCAAGATTTCATAATCTTCTTGGTCCTCTCTCCCAAGTTTTGTAAAAACTTCAATCGAAGCTCCTCTCAGCCCTTGTGATATCTTAAGGCTCCATTTCTCTTTCTCTAGGCCATATTAGTAGCTAGTCTCTCGTACCTTCTTAAAAAAAGACTCAATATCATCTTCTTTCTCCACAAATGGCTCCAAGTGAAAATTCATTGCTCTATTTGAGACGCACTGACTTGCACTAGTATCAGATGTATTTGGACTACTTCCATTTACTGGAACATGTCCTTGAAGTTCAAGCTCTTTCAGTCTCAACTCATGTTCCCTTTGCAATCTACTTTCTTCAGCCTCAGCAACTTGTCTTCTCTCTTCGGCCTCTATTTGCAATATCTTTTCCTCAGCCTCCATTTGCAATCTCTTTTCCTCAGCCTCCCTTTGTAATTTCTTTTCCTCTCTATCAGCTTCTAGTTGTAATCTTTTAGCTTCAGCTTCTATTTGTTTAGCCTCCCTAACAGCTTTTAGTTGTAATCTTTTAGCTTCCTTATGAGATTCTATGTGTAATCTTCTTTCTTATCTTCTCTTTCTATATACTTGTCACATTCAGTAGTGACATATTGAATAAGAGCCTCCCCACTTAATCTAAACGCTTTTGCCGTCTGCACTGTAGCAGATCTAAACTTTGCCAAGTCTGCCATACCAATAGTTGCAGACACTCAATCACTACTTTCAACAGACCAAACACACACTTAATTAATACAAGGCTAATTAATTACAAGACCACTGTATGCTTATCCAGTCACCAAAATTTTGTTTAGTACTCAATAGTACTTCACTATGCTTTATTTAACTTAAGTTTATTCTAAATTTTATTTTATTTTTAATTTTTACTCCTACTGCTAACTCAGAGGATGTAAGTAACTATTAAAAGACTGAATGTCTCAAAGGAAATAACCCAGGGTAGTAAATGAAATCCCGGACGAGATCCAAGATGGCGCGAGAGGTTCAGATGTTATTAAAAATTAGAAGATATCCTGGACATAAAGGTGTATCAGATGATACCAGGATAGTGCCAGATAAGAGTCTGGTCTTATCAGTAATACCCGTTATCTGAAGAGAGTAAGGGTGTATAGACACAAATGTAGGGTCAAGCTATGTAAGTTCCCAGAGAAGATGGTGATGTAGTACTCTGAGTCCCTAACTGCTACTTCTCCTGATCCGCCTCTGTGATTATGGTGTTTAATATTGTTTCTGACTCTGCTACGGGTAATTTATATAACTAAATTCACCAACAAGAACTGTAATTCAACTTAAAGAATTTAAGAAAGTCTGCTGGTGAATATTTACAATTTAATTAAACAGTTACTATTTTCTGTTTGAAAAGTTTTAAACTCAAATATTTTACAACAGTGAATAAATAATAACAGGTCAACAAATGTTTCTCACTTGTGTTATGATGTCTAACATTCTGTAGACCTTCTAGCTTGCTGGATATTCACTGAAGATATTCTAGTGTTATTATTACAAGTTAATTGAGCTCTATACATTCATCACAAACTGGATGCGGTTAACTTTGGTGATCATGAATAAGCAACACAGCTGCCCTGAGAGCAACTTTTCTGAGTCACTGCTGGTGGCTCCCTCTGATGCTGGATATACTTTTCAGATGAAAATATTCCCAACTTTTACACACGCTATGGCTGGCCCTCTACTTTATACTGGCACTGCATACGTTGCAAATTCAGTATGAGACGCCTCTGCTTATTTGATGTAGGCTTTTGGTTAAAGGATTAAACCTGAAACGAAGTTAAACGCAATCCCTGTATTAGCCTATCAATATCCCTTTATGACACAGATGGGGACGATAGACAGCTTCAGACTAGCATGCTAGCAGATGCACAAGGTATAGTATAGTAGCAACAATCATTTTAATTCAATGTGATCATAATTTTCTTCTTCCTTCTTAATCATCATTCGTTTCCCATGATTCGCATCTATACAATAATTTGGTTGCGAATAAAACTACTAAGTAATAGGTCAAATTATGCAGTACTACAATCCCTTTTATCTTTCCTTATAGTCCTAGTAGGTGTCTCATTCCATTCAAGAAATACTTCTTCAAATACTTTAACAAACTTACAGTCGTACTTTTGGCCATCATTCTCAATATTATACACATTTCCTAAGGCGGGCTTTGCCTCTAAAATTACACATGAGTCTGTAAGTTTCATCAGTACACACTGTCCATTCCCAACACATCTATACACGTCTTATCGCACATATGGATTAATCAATATAATTACACATAAATATGTACACACACACACACACATATATATATATATATATATATATATATATATATATATATATATATATATATATATATATATATATATATATATATATATATATATATACTGAAGCACATTAAAAACGCAACACTATTATATATACTGATGCCGAGAAGCTGGAAAACAAAAGTGTGGGAATGAATTTTCCCCGTGTTTCTCATGAGGTGGAGAGCGAACGGCTACTGGAATGGAAAGTGCATGATTCAACCCACGGGTTTGTGTACAGACTACATGAAAACAATGAAAGTTACACGAGCAACACGATTCCCAACAGCTATGACCCTGAAAATGTGTACGCGTTGTGGCAGTATACTCGGTATTAAAAGACCGTTGAGACAAAACACCCAGTACATGTGCTTGAAATGCCACGACTATCTGAAAATGATCGCCAACGAGCCATTGGTATGTTTAAGACCGGAATGAGCTCGCGGGCCATTGCCAGAAGGATGAATTTCCACCACAGCACTATTGTACGTCTCAATGAATGTTACGGAACCACTGGCAGTGCCCAGGATAGACTTCGGAGTGGCCAACCACGAGTTACTACCCCTGCGCAAAATAGTAATATTGTGCTGAGTCACCTAAGGAATCGTTCTCTCCCGGCAAGTCAAACAGCAAGAGCAATAGTGGGTAGACGTGGGCAAGTCTCTCGAATGACAGTCATACGACGACTCAGAGATACAGGCCTTTCTGTAGACGACCTTATGTTAGGCCAAACTTGACTCACAGACATAGTCAGTAGAGCCTGCAATGGGCAGAGCAACATGTCAGATGGACTAGACTGCAGTGGAATGCTGTTCTATTCACAGACGAGAGCAGATTCAACATATCCTTTGCTGATGGACGTATGCGGATTTGGCGACGGTATGGAGAGCGCTTTGCAGATTGCTGTGTTTGTCAACACAACCGATTTGGAGGTGGCAGTATTCACATTTGGGGAGGATTCAGTTTTCACCATCGCTTGCCTCTTCACGTCTTCCGTGGAAATGTTAATGTTGTGACATATCGAGATGAGGTTCTGGATGCATTGTTTGCTCTTGCGTTCACAAATTATGCAGACTTGCAGCTTCTCAAGCAGGATAACGCACGTGCGCATACTGCATGCATTACGCAGCAATATCTACAGCAGCAGAACATTGTGAAGATTGATTGGCCTCCCCTATCACCAGACATGTCCCCTATAGAACATCTGTGGGACGAGCTTGGACGCAGAGTCTACAGGGAAGGTTCTCCAGCTAATCTGCAACAGCTCGATGCTGCTCTTACACGTGAGTGGGACTTGATTCCCCGGAATTTCCTGCAGAGACTTGTGCGTTCCATGCAGAGCCGCTGCCAAGCTTGTTTGCAAGCACACGGTGGACATACCAGATACTGATGATAGTGTGAATGAATTTTTTTATTGGTTGCATTTTGGTTTTCTCACATGCCTGCACAGAATGCAATGAATTTAATAAAAATCAAATCTACAAATTAATGACCAGCATGGATTCATAGGAAAATGAATAAAGATTCCAAATATGTAAACTTGTAAACACTTATATTTACATTTCGCACTCTGTTCCTGGATTATACAGGTGGTGCGTTTTTAATGTGCTTCAGCATATATATATATATATATATATATATATATATATATATATATATATAAATATATATATATATATATATATATATATATATATATATATATATATATATATATATATTCAGTCTTATCCTCACGCACACACATACAGGACCTCAATGGTTGATTAAGGTTTGCTAAAAGGTACAGAAGGCAAACACTTGCATTAACATATGCACATCTTTCCCCGCTTTCTGTGTATTCAAATCGTGACTGACCGGAGTTTGTTAGGCAAGTCTATTTATAGTGTGACCTCGGACGTACGAGATGGAACTCCCGAGGAATGTAATCACGATCATAAAATATGGGTACCTTTTGCCTATTGTTCAATGTAGGAAAACTTCTTTTTTTAATTATCACTGTTATTCCTGATGCGATTTTATTCCCTCAAAGCTTAAATTATGCTTGGCAATAGGCTTTATATGTCTATGTAATAATAATTTAGTTCCCAAATTGCATTTTATGGTATGCGTAGATTAAACTGCTAAATTTAGGATAACCTGAAACTTCGAGTGCATTCAACCTACGATTTCTCCCGTCCTATATTAGTATTAGTAAAAGTATTATTACTTACGGGTAGAGTAACATCCCTAATATTGAGTTGATACCCTCTTTCAAGTGGTATTTCTTTTAAAATGCTGTAGTGAAATTCCGAATTTAATCTGGTTACACAGATAGGGTCTTGCCATCTTTAATTTCCTAGCTGTAGTAAATACAGGACCAAGAAATCGTTTTCATCGGTCAGAGTATTTTATCTTTCTACAATGTATGGCGCGCGGTATGGTCAGAATATTTAGAATTTGTGATGTGAGACAGACGTCATTTCACGACAGCTGACTTGGTGAAATTTAGGTTAGGAATTGTACAGATTGGAAAGGATCTGGGCTTGATAGCCGATGCTCTTATTGCATATGTCGCAAATGAAGTTGATAAATACATGGAGGCCGAGAGAGAAAAAGAGAAGGAAGAGAGAGAAATTAAATTACAAAGAAAGAAAGAGAGAAGATAAATTAGATTGGCAGAAATTGCAAAAGAAAAATAGAAGGAAAAAGAGAGAATTAAATTACAAAGAAAGAAAAAGGAGCCAGAAAGTGGCAGAAATTTTAAGAGAAAAAGAAAAGGAAGAGAAAGAAATTAAATTACAAAGAGAGAAAGAGAAGAGAGAAATTAGATGTCTATCTAAAATTACTTCCTTTTTCACCGCTTACGGATGACACAGATTTCTTCCTTCAGAATTTTGAATCACGTGTCTCTACTTTAAATATATATAAGAAATGGTGGCCTGTGTATTTTAATGGGTTATTGACCGGAGATGCGTTTAAAATATTCTTTGACATTGAAGAAAAAAAAGATGGGATCACGAGATGGTGAAGGTGGTATTCCTGCGAAAATATTGTTTGAATGAGGAAGGGTATCGCCAAAAATTAAAATCAGTTTTACCCGTTGGTGGTAACGATTTTGAAGACTTCGTTTCTTCTGTTAAAATCAGCCTCATAAGATGGATCGATCTTTCTAATATTCCTAAATCATCTTACGACGGTCTGATGGGCCTCATATTGAGAGATAAATTTCCTTCATCTCGCAACGCTGAAATTGTTGCATTCCTGCAGAAGCGTAAACCTACTTGTGTGAGTGAATTGGAAAGATTAGGACAACAATTTATGGTCGCGCATCCTAAACATGCCTTTGAGCAACGCTAAAGTAACGAACACCATTCCAGCTTGTGCTGCTAATCACGCAAATGCTAGGTCATTTTACAAGTCTCGTACTCGTAGTGTGGACAGAAGATTGGGGACACACATAATTCATTTCGAGGACGCTACAATTTTCGTAGTAATCATTCTCTGTCACATTTTGAAGAGAGGTGACACCTCAATTCGCAGCCGTAACTCACTTGTGATACCAGTGCTCTTCTCTGACACTGTGACTTCGTACATTCTGGAGATAATTCTGTTTCTTCTCTAAACACTATCTTCATACAAGAAAAAAACCTTACGCTACAACCCATACTCTCATAGAGTCTGATTTCTGCGTCATCCTCTGATCTCTTGGAAGGTCCCATCTTAGTATGTTCTGTATGTTTGGGATTTCCACATGGACATTAGTACATATGATCCCTGGTGTTTTTTTTCTTGTTTCTAGATCCCTGTACCTCCCTGACAACACAAACTCCAAAGTTTTTAACTATTGTGCACCCAACTTGTATGTCCACAACTAAGTGACCAATATTTGGGATGGTGGCACCATTTGCTGCTGTCAGGCGCACCCATCTACTCTCATCCAAGGAGAGTCCACCAAACATCTCCCTGAAACATTGCTCTGTGATGGTAGACACCTGTGAACCTGTGTCAAACACACAATTTACCTCTTTTCCATCCATCAGCACTACCCCTTCAGGCCGACCTTCTACCATCTTGATCCTGTTTTCTTTGTGCTCTCCCTCCGCATTGCTTTTTTAAACTCCTGGGGATTTGGTCCGCTGCTGGTCGACATTTCCTGTGAAGGTTGACTCTCTAACCTTCCTTCTGTGTGGCGGTCATTCTGCCTGCGCTCATCTTTGGGTGATGCCTTAGCCGCAGAGTTACTGAGCGGACAGCTCGCTACTAAATGGTGTGCTGACTTGCACTGGAAACATCTTTTAGGTAGAGGACCAACTGGACACCTGGCAGCTATATGATCCCCAAAATCAGCGCAGTTATAGCACCTGATTCTCCGGGGGCCATTCACACATAAGGTTTCTTTCTGCTTCTGTACCTGCAGCTGTTCCTGTGGCGTCTATAGATGGTCCTTCTGTTAATGATCCCCACCTAGGTCGTGTTAATCTTTGTAACACGGTGTTTGTTTTATCAGTCCATTAACTAAGCGTGTTTTGCACACTTTGCTACATAGGCCCCATCTTTTTTTTTAAATTGTCTCCTTATCATTTGGAGAAACAGGCCCTTTCCTTCCATTTACATTCATCCTCATGCCAACCTGTAATTGCCTGCCACATCTACCTGCACTCTTCCTATTTTAGTCACAAAGCTCCCCTTCCACAGCCTGACTCCCAGCCATAGAGGGGTCTAGTTTAGTGCCTGTTGTGGGCATTCCCTCTGGACGGGCCCTACATTTTGCACCGAAAGCATCGGATGGTCCTTGCTGGCCTTCTCTCTCTCCCTTGCATTTCAGCCATCTGGAGCTTCAGCTGTGCGACCTCTGCTCTGGAGTTGCTCCACTTCGGTGTTTCCTTCTTGTGACCTGGGTGCCATTTCTTCGTCGGATGCTGTGACCGTGGCTATCCCAGCTCTTGATATTTGACCACTCCCAGTCCATCTCAGAGCATCATCTCTTATGGACACAAATGAAACTGCAGGCTCGTGTCGGACTCTGTCCTCCATCATTCTCCGCGTCAAGTCGTCCCCTAGACTGGCAACAAACTGGTCCCTTAGCTCTGTTTTGTCAAACTTGATACCATTGGCTTTCTCCTGCGCCTCTGCTGCCTGCTCAAATATCTCATGCAGCCTATGGGCAAACTCACGCATCGATTTCGTTAACCCTTGGTGCGTTGAATAAAATAGCGCCATTAGTTCTTGAATGCTCCTCGATTCCCCACACACCCTGAGAATGGCCTGAAGCATTGCCTTCGGGTCATTCTCTCTTACCTGTATCCGCAGCTCCCTGTGGACAACTGGAGTCACACTGTCAAGGATCACATCGGCCTGGTCCTCCTTACTCATGTAGCCAGACCTCCACGCAGCTCTAACCTTCCTTGCTTAGTCCACCGCGTTTGGCCCGGACGTTCCCCAAAACTTCTCACTTTTTTGTGGGTGGGCACAATTATGTACCGTACGTGTTCTGGCTGGGGCCGTGGACCTGCTACTGATCCCTTACTTTGCACAACTGATGCACCGACCATTTGTGTTGGATCTACATCCTCGTGTTCCCCTCTGCTCGTAGCACGTGTGCTCCTTGCGGCCTTCTTGCTGCAAGACCGCACTGCTGGGTGTTTACAATATTTTGCTGTTGGCTCGGTGTCACTATCTGCCTATCCTGTCGACGATGCCAATTGTGATAGGGTGGGCGAGATGATGATGATGCTATTGTGATATGTGATCCCTTTCTTGCACACTCGCAACCGACCCGGTCAACAACAAAACTCTGATTCTAAGGCAGGGGCTGTATTTATTCATACAACCCAGTCAGTGACAATAAGCACATAAAGCAAACATTAAACAAATAAAACGAAGCAAACAAAACACCCAGCCAGTGCTCAATTGCTTATCCTGAAACGCAAACAAAGCACCGACTAGTTAAAATAAAAAGTTAAATAATGAAAAACGATACTGTCACCTGCCAAACAGTCCGTCCACGCAACCTGACACACTCAACTATCACACACATACACTCATGCATGTCGTCCAATGCGACTAGTATGGTGTTGTGCATGAGGCTGGCAATCTCACCATGTAACACAGATTGCTACCGAAACCACTACTGCAAGAGCATCTGAATGCTTTGTGAGGGCTTCATGTGGATGCCAGCCACATTGGTGGCCCCATGCTCCAAAAGGAGCGAGAAGAGAAATATATATCTCCAAGTGAGCCAATGTGCTCTCACAAACCATTCTACACATAACAATAATTAAATAATAATAAAATGGACATAGAATAATATTAAACGATATGTACAACGAATACTCTCATTAATGAGCATAAACCAAAACCTCGCAACTGATCCACTTAAATATCCGTCCCTGCACTCTGAAGCATGTCGTATATGCCGACTGATGAGATTGGGAATTCATCATATAAAACACATTGTTACAGAAACATACCACTGCCACAGCATATAAATGCTTCGTGCAGGCTTCTGTTGGATTCAGCCCTATTGGTGTCGCCTTTGCTCCGCAAGAAGCAAAAGGAACGTTTATGTCTCAAATGTGCTCCACGTACCAAAAGTAGGGGTGTCATATTTACAAGGCATATTAATGACTATAACTAAATACATCACTAGGCCTATAACACGTGGCTGCCATCTTGCGAGGACAACATACAGCCACGTTAACAAGCTAGCTAAGCTGCGTGGTTGTACATTCTATAGTAACCTTACATTATAATACTAAATATTATAGAAATAATGGCTTAGCAAAGCTATTTAAAGCAGTACAGATAACCAATAGAGATTTTACACTGTATACAGGACTTTGAAAATAAGAAAGCTAACACCAATTAGCTATCGCCGATCTTACTAATACAAACACCACACATTAATTTCATTTACACAAATGTAATAACCGAATATTTCGGTTCTGGTACCGGCCACGTGTTATATTTCCTGAACATGGACCATCTGCTCCAGCCACGCCATGACTGAGTAAATTTAGATCTGAAACCAACCGCACAAGAAACATAAATAACATTGAATTAAGTAAATAAATATTTAAACATACTACGGCACAAAGATGGTGATCCTATATCCTTTCTAACACTATAGAGACTTTAGAATGTTGGAGAATAATATATCTACTCACAAATTTAAGGCATGTTCTTGCTTGAACTAGACTTCAGTATTTCTCAATAGCTTGTTCTCTCTCCGCGACAGGGGATCAGAATGATAAAGAATTTAAACTGACGCGATGCCTGCAAGCTTCTCTTCTCTGATTGGCTGCTATACGTAAGCGATATTACTAATGTTCTATTTTTAGATTCTGACTGAGTAACACTAAAATTGCTGCCAAACCGCGATGCTGTAGTACAAAGGTAGAGAACGACAGACGAAAATGGCGATGACAAGATGGCCCTGTCATATATATATATATATATATATATATATATATATATATATATATATATATATATATATATATATATATACATAATACATATATATAATGAGCGACTTTAATTACGCATCACTATATGAATCACTCACCAAGATGTCTGAGAATAAAATAATGTTAACATGTTTGATATCACTTGAAACAGTATCCATTGACCGACCGATTCCCGCAATCCGCGTAGCAGTGTATGCTGTGTTACAAAAACTACAGTCACAAATGTAAGGTAGGGGTCAAATCGAAAAGTCACAAATGTCGTTGTTGTCATTGTAACGTGCTCAGTCGCGCGTTTGGCCACCGTTGGCATCAAGGCGAGCCTGGCAGCGTCTCCGCATGGTGTTAGCCAGTGTGCGTAGAAAAACCTGGGGGAGTCGATCCCATACTTCGGTTATATTGCGTCGCAAATGATCCAGGGTCTGCGGTCGTCTGTGCCGGTAGAGTTGGCGTCCAATCTCGTCCCAGACGTGTTCAATGGGTGGCATTTCTGGGGACAATGAAGGCCATGGTATGACAGAGATGTTATTGGCCTGAAGGAACGCTGTGGTTGCCCTAGCTGTATGTGGTCGGGCGTTATCATGCATGTACAGATGGAGCTCGTTATGATACTGGAGGAGGGGCACAACGTGGTCCTGAAGCACATCCCTATAGGTAACAGCATTTACAGCATGGTTAAAGATGTGGAGACGGGTTCGGTGATTATAACTGAATACGCCCCATACCATGACGCTTCCTCCTCCCCATCGGCGGGCTTCCAAAATGCAACAGCTGGCTTGCCTCTCACCACTTCGTCGCCACACCCTTAGTCGCCCGTCAGCATGCGACAGACAAAAACGACTTTCGTATGAAAAGACGACATTTTGCCACTGACGTCTCGTCCTTCGTCGGTGCCTCTCTGCCCACTGGTATCGTTGCTGTCGGTGTCGTAAGGTGAGGATTGGGCCGACTCGAGGACGTCTGGCGTTGAGTCCTGCCGCCTGCAGTCGACGTCGCACGGTGTGCTCTGATATGGTTCCACGTCTCCCAACAACATCTCTTGCTGTTACAGCTGCCGCCAAAAACCGATTCTGCAAATGAAGCTGCCATATATACGCGTCCTGTTGAGGTGTCGTAGCTCTGGGTTGACCTTGACGGGGTCGATCTGCAATGGATCCAGTGGCCATTAAACGTTGTTGCAGTCGGACGATGGTGGACTGGTTGCAATTCAAGTGTCTGGATGCTTCTCTGGTGGACATCCCGCCTGTTATTATTCCTATCGCTCTTTCTCTCTCTGCAGCGCTCAGTCTAGTTTGACGACGTGTTTGTGGTTGTGGACTAAAATATTGACTGTTTTCCAGTCCGTAATGCTCTAGGCTTAGCTCTGGGTGAAAAAAAATTAATGTTTTCCGTGCAGAGTTTTTACCAGGCACCTAAATCATGTTTTACGTGTTTCACGTGCTACTCTTAGCTCCAGCTTTGCTGGCGCAAAATGTCTATGCTGGCCTCTGGGCGGTGACTTTGTGAACCTGTGTACTAATTTTGGGAACAATTGCATGACCATAAGATACTTTACCAGGCACTCGTATAGTGATGCGTAATTAAAGTTGCTCAGTATATATATATATATATATATATATATAAAGATCTTTCATTGCACTGGGAAACACATGGAGATCAAGAGAAATTAAGTCCAACACAAAAATAAGCAACTCAAATGACGTCAGTACTATTATGTGGCTCTGAAAGATGGAGAATAACAAAAACAACAACACAAAAAGCTACAACCATTCATAATTTAGTGCTTGGGTAGACTAGAATGATTGACATGTTATTAATTGTTAATCTACAAACCGTAGTTTTAGTACTTTCAGGAAGATTCCTGGGAACAGTGACTATAAATACACTATCTAAAGTTTAGCACTATTAATTGTAATGATTACTTCTGGTATTAATCACGTCATATACTAGAAATCTCTCTTGTCTCCTATCTGGCTGGCTTCGCCTCTCTGCCTGTGAGATGGAAGTGAAGGTACAGAGCCTTTAACACGCCAGTCTTATATCCGAAAATTTTGGGTACGCAAAGTTTATTTTCCCGGTTAGTTTATTTACTACACCAATTACCACTATAGTGGTGTCTTAATTTGTATCACTCAGTCCTACGCATCTTTTATTTTAGGGGGGAAAAAAGGGGGGGGGGGGAGAGAAATTATTAAAAAAAAGCTTTATATGTTTGTTAATCTACCTGGTTTGTCGGAACTGATAGCAACACAAATTTAAGAAGGCAAAGGTACAGAGGAATAAATAGAACTGGTCACCCAATCATAAGCTGGACGTAGTACAATGAAGTCTTTAACACTTCGCGCCCCTACTACCGTATCTGGTATGGAAATAACTTTCATTCTTCTTTGATTTATAACCGTCAACCGTCAAAGCAGTCAGCGGCCGTCACGCTTGGTGACGTTTTGTAGGGCAGCAACAAATTGATTCCACTTTGCTCGGTCGGCGGCCATCCTTCGTACAGTGCCCCAACTGTGGATCATTCTTTGCATCTCAGCTTCCACAGTTCTCCGCCAAGTTGTTTTTGGTCGGCCTCTCTTTCGCTTTCCCTCGGGGGTTCACAGCATAGCTGTTCTTGTGATGGTATCAGGGTCTCTTCTGAGGACGTGACCAGCCCAACTCCAGCGTCTGCCAGCTATGATGGTGTGCATGTCCTCCTGGTTACTCCGAATAAGTAGTTCTTGGTTGCTGATGGTGTTTGGCTAAAATATTCGGAGAATTTTCATTAGGCAGATTGTGTGGAAGGAGGCCAGTTTCGACATTTCCTTCTCTGTTACTCTCCAACATTCCGCACCATAGAGAAGCACAGAAAGTACACAGCTCTCACACAGTCTCAATTTTGTGTTTGTGCTGTACTGGGAAGACTTCCAAATGTTGTTGAGAACAGCAAAGGCTGTTCTCGCTTTATTCATTCTGTTATTAATGTCCTTGCTTGTTCCGCCGTCAGGTGTTACTATGCATCCTAGGTAAGTAAATGTGTCTGTCTGTTCTAACTTCTGGTTCCTTACTGTAATTGGTTCAGGATTGCCCACATTTAGTGTCATGACCTCTGTCTTCTTCAGATTGATGTTAAGGCCAACCTGCTGGCCATACTTATTCAGTCTATCAGTTTTGTCTTGAATGTGTTGATGTGAATGCGCGAGCAGTACAATGTCATTTGCATATTCCAGGTCTTCCAGTGTAGAAAACGTTGTCCATCTAATTCCTCTTGGACTGCCCTCTGTTGTCTGGCGCATCACCCAATCTATGACTGTCAAAAATAATGTTCTTGATAAGGGGCATCCCTGTCGTACTCCTGTTTTCACCTCGAAAGTTACATTGCTCAATCAACACTGCACGTAAAGTTAGAATATAGGTTTTTTGTGATGGAAACAATGCGGCTGGGAATTCCATAAGCCCTCAGAATTTTCCATAGGCTGTCCCTGTGTATGCTGTCGAAAGTCTTTTCAAAATCAACAAAGTTAATGTACAGCTGTCTCTGTCATTCTGAGCACTGCTCTATAATGGAGGGGTTGGTGGGGGGGGGGGGGAGAAGGAAATAACTTTACGTGTTGTTTATGCAGTGAATGTGTGAGCACGCTTCTTTTAAAGGGGAATTTATTGGGGTAATTTTTGTGGTGACGGGAGAGAACCTGCGCAAAAATAAGAAATTAACATTTAGGGCAGGGATTTATTGGAAACCACTTTTTTCTAGTTACTAATGTAAATTTACAATGCGAAACTTGTACCATTGTTTATGCTTTACTTAAAATATTTATATTTTAATAATTTTAAATTGTGGTCTGGCTTGTCTCTTAAACAAATATAATTTCTAAAATAAGCGTAGGCTTTAGCTCATACTTTTATAAAGCTATATATATCTTTTAATGTAACAATTGGACATGTATGCTGTGTGTTTACCTACCATGTTGAACTTGTACATGCGTTTGACATCTGGCGAATGCGCTTCAATAAAACCTTGAAACATACCGTCTCTCACCATCAACCGCCACGTGTGGTCGGTTTTGATTCTTCCAGGCTATGTTATTGTAAAAAAGTACATTTATATCTGCGTCATAATTGTCTGTCAATCTGACACTGTAAATATATATATACCTGCATATGTACTTGTATGTATGTATATATTGTGGAGCTATTATGGCGAGTAGAAATATCTTTAGTTGATTCGCCCACTTTTTGTGGTGATGGAAAGACAGATAATTGATAGTCTCCTAGAGAATGTAGATAATGTATGGTAACAGTAAACAATTTAATAACTCTCCAAGAAATGTCTCTTAATAAATGTTTATGCTCGTGACGTGAATAAGGAATCCCTGACAGAAACTGTGGAACAACACTTAGAGAGAGAGATGGACAAAGAGAACGAAGAATAGACGACCTGTTCCAGGTCTGTATCTCTACCACGGCTATTCCCGGATTATCTGAGACCATTGCATTTGGATCCGGTCCGAAAATTAGTTCTGATAGACTGACCCTACAATGCAGCCTACCTAATCCTGTAGTGGAGGATTAGAATGTAGTTGAAATTAAGGTAAAGAGTCAAGGATTTGTGAAATGTGTTCTATTAATAATATGGGTATTAAATAATGACAACAGATTTTTTACAACATCAAATTATGAATGGGACACTACTCTGTAGTTATATTATATAAATTTAACAAATAGGGATTATTACATTAATTGTTCAACAATTTGAAATAAAATAACAACATTTATTCAAACTAGTGACATGTGACAATAAAATCAAACTAAATATATCATAATTATTGTTTTCTCTAAATATTAAATTTGATTAATTCATCCTAAACAGGGTATGATGGATGGTAATTGTATTTATTTTGGAGAAATTATATCATACTTGCTTGTGTAGAGTTTAAATGTATAATTGAAATACAAGTAGCCGTGAGTTGTTCTTGAGTCCCATGAGACTTATCTGCGCTTGGGTGATCCATTCTTGATGGTTGTATTACCAGCACTATGTTTGTGTATTGCCAGGGGGTTTGGATTGATTCTCTTTTCCTGCAACCCCATCCATCTGTTTCCACGCCGTCTCATTGTTGAACTTATTTATTGTTTATAATCCCTTCCCTCATTTCTTGTCATGTCGGGACTTCAGCGACCATCTTTTGCTGATTAGGTAATCAATCACTTTCACTTGAACAAATGTTGACACCTATGGAGAGACGTGTGGTTTACTAATGTGTAACACATTTCCTGCCAGACCAGACAAGTGCAGGGGAGCGACCGGATTAGTAAATAAGCAACCTTGGGATGACCACAGTCGACTATATTATTATTATTGATCATTGCCACCAGTGACAGATAAAACAAATGTATCACTCGGTTTTGCACATATGTGCATGGGCAAATTCACTCAGTACCTGTGAGTGAAAGTATTAGCAGTTGTATAAGACGGTTCTCACACTGTTAGAAAGCACTCTAAAATAACCCCAAAAACAAAGACAAAGAAAGAGATTTTGAGTGAAATGTTATTACATTTATAGACAAGAACGCAAGGGTAGCAATGTATGCTATCAATATTTAGGTCTTTGAATTAATCAATCTATTATATTGCCATTACTGTCTTCTATTCTCTTTTGGAATAAGAATGATGGTATGCAATTCAAATAATAATGAAATTCGCAAAAAGCAATGTGTAACATACACAATTAAAGTTTTACATATAGAGAGTGTCAATAGCTCCTTCCTCTTGGGAATGAAAAAAACTATTTGTGTTGACTGCATCGAGCTGTAAATCTGATGTAGACAGTGGCTGGCAATTCCCATGCACTAGGGTTCCCAGACCTGAGCTGAGGTGTACAATTGGTGATTGAATGCTTCTCTGGCTATTACAGGTATACAACAGTCTTCTGCCTTGCTGATAGTATGGTATGATATGACTCTCAATTCAGAATACACACAGGGCATCAAAGGCCAGGCAGGCTGCACACACATCCAGATGGCAAAACGTTTCTGCGGCGAGCTCTGTCTTTCTTCTGTTTCCCAATCAAGGAAGACATTAACGTCTTGGCGGACACGTTGTCCCGATGTGCAAAGCCGGAAAACGCTGCAGTTTAATCTTCTGACATTTCCATTTAAAGATTTGACTGCTATGCAGGGGTGTATCTTACTTGACCTGTACAGCACGGACTAGTGTGCTTGCAATTCTGCATTTGTCTAGGGACATTTACCCAGCAAATGTATATGAACTATACTAACTACTCGGTGGAATGCGGAAATGAGAGTATTATTGAGACTCTAAGGAACATGTGTCTGCATGAAGTTCTCTGGTTGACAATGGCACTTTCAATAACACTTTTTGTCAGAAGATTTAGCATATGACAATATAACTTTGATAACGTTGCATTTTCTTGTGCTGAACACGAAGACTCACATTAACATTCTCACGGAGAGGATTTGCACTCATTATACGAATGGTGTGGAGAACATTTTTCTATGAAAAGTCTCTACTGGTTACCATTTTCAGGATAGTGACACTAACCAAAGATGGATACGAACAGTGCTAATTATCTTTAATTATCACTAACATTGTGGGGGAGCCGCGCTAGCGTAGTGGTTACAACACCGCTCTGGCGACCGGGTGATACAGGATCAAACCCGGGCGACGGCATTTGAGGATTTTTCGTCGACCGGGATTTGGACTGGATTAACTCGAGACCTGGCGAGGACATTTGAAGGAGTGTCGTCGACCAGGGACTGGCAGCTCCTAAGCCGACCCAGCTGCAATGGGTACCTCCGAAATCGGAAAGTATTTGCCTGAATGGCGAGGGACACTTATCTATGTACAAGAAATAAAGGGATACTCACGTAAAATCAATGTCAGGTTAGACACAAATAATAACCTGAGATTTCGCCTTGAGTATTAGCGGGCGTAAAAAAAAAAAAAAAAAAAAAAAAAAAAAAAACTAACATTGTGGACAACAATTGATTCCATTTATATACAAACCAACTTAAAATTCGCAAGTTTTAGAAATACTCTCATGTACTTATTTAAATGTACGTGATTTTGACATTTCTTTAGGATCATTTAATTAGCTATTTATTTCTTGGATGTTCAGTTCATCCATGACATCCACATTAATCATGCTAAAATTAATTCACATTGTTAGTACCATACTTTCATTAGATACTAATAATTGTATTTCTTAGACAACTTTTGACGACATTTCTAATGATTCATGTACATACCAAACTTGGACATGACTCTGACTGCACGCATTCTAGAATGTTGCTTGGTTGGCCATCCTTCTTGAAAAACTGTCAGTCTTTTTTGCAGATCGAGGTAATAGTGTTACGCTTCCATTTATACACAACTTTACGTTCGCTAAAGAAAGCGTCGTTGTCGCAAAGGGAGCAGCGCTAAAACGCATCGCTATTGAAACTGCACCTTTAAATTTAATTATGGCGTCCGTTTCAAATAAAATAGTACGCATGGGCATTTACATGAGCGTCTACATGAGCAGAAAAAACGATCATTTTTGGCCTCTTCCTATTATGTCTTTCGACGTGTTCGGAAGTGTTTGAAACTAGCTCCAGCTTGTGTGTATGATGCACGATATTTCTGCATTTTATTGGAGCAAGTTCTAGATGACGTGCCTTGGATTTATATGGGCACGAAAGAGGGAAGTATCTAGCAAGTGTAATTACCTTTTTGTCGATTTATTCGTATCATAGTGCCGCTGACAGTTAAACTTTGACGGTCGGCATCTTTGTCTAAGTTTCATGTCATCTGACAACATATTACCATGGGTTATGGAATCTAATCTATATATTTTTACAAGTTGATGTTGCTGTGTTCAATTACGCATTCCACCCAACTGATGTACGATCAATGTGGCTTTTAATGCACTGCAACACGTAACAATGTAACTATACACATTGAACATTTATCCACGAGAACACTTGCACTGATACGGTTAGGACGTTAGAAAAGATAAGATACGTGCTGACATCAACATTTTACTCTTTTGTCAGGTTTACAAAATCATGACCTCCCGACTATTTCCCATAGAAAAGCAGAAAAACAGGTGCCAGGTACAAAATGAAAGGATTGCTAGCACTTTCAACTTCAAATAGATCATGGAGACAACCATGTAGAAGTAGGCTGGGTGCAGACGAGAGTTTTCTTGCTGCGCGTATCTCGCGCGTGGAAAATGAAACAGTAGGGATTTAGAGAAAGCAGACAGACGAGCGAGGTTTTTCCCGCTGCGTAGAAAATAACGCAACTGGTTCCATTTTCTTCGCGTATCGCCGGCGTTTTTGGCTAACCTTGAACTTTACCACGTGACCAAGTATGTTAGCGACGAACTTGCGCTGTACACTGTCGTGGCATTTCTATTCTGAATTTAGATTTATCAAGAACATTTGCGTGAAGATGAGTTATTTTGAATCCGTTACTTACTTTAGGCGGATCGTGATTACGCAGTAACATTAGTGGTGCTCGAGTTTTTAACATTTAATTGTTTGATGTGGTTCCGTTTGGTTCCATTCGTCTTCTCCTTCTTTTTCTTCCTCTTCTGCTCCTCACCTCTTCTTTATTGGTCTTCTTCTTCTTGTGAATCATCTTCTTCTTCTTCTTGTTCTCCTTCTTCTTCTTCTTCTTCTTCTTCTCCTTCATCTTCATCTTCTCCTCTTTCTCGTATTTGTCCTTCTACTTCTGTTATACTTCTCTCCCTCCTTATTCCAACTTATTCTCCTATTCGTCTTTTTTGTTCTTTTTCATTTTCATCTCCTACTTCTTCTGCTATTCGTTTTCTTCTTCTTATATTTTTTCTTCTTTGTCTTCTTCTTCTCTCTGATATTTCTCCTCTTTCTTATTCAGTTTTATTTTTTCTCCCTAACCTTCTTCCCTTTATCATCTTCCTTCTTTTCATCCTCTTTTTCTGTTCCTTTATCCTCCCTCTCCTTCTCCTACTCCTTCTTCTTTTTCACTCCTTTTTCTTCTCCTCCTCCTTCTTCTTCGTCTATTCCACCTTCTTTTTCCTTTCTTCTTCTTCCTCATTTTCTTCTTTTTCTTCTCATTCTTTTTTCTTCGACTTCGTCATATTCTTCTTCTGCTCTTCCTTCTTCTCCTGCAGCTCTTTTTTTTTTCTTCTCCTTTTTTCCCCCTCCTCCTCTTTCTTTTTCGTTTTCTCTTTCTCTTCTTCCTCTTCATCCTTCATCTTCCTCTGTTTCCCCTTTTTCTTGTCCCTCTTCTCCATTATCTTCTTCTTCGTCTTCTCTTTTTTATGTTTTGTTTTTGTTGCTATGACACGTTAAGTAAATGTATTTTACCTAAAACAATGCTCAAGATTTATTATTTAAATATGGTATATATATATACCTCTACACCTCACGGTAGAAGGGGAACGACTAAGTAAGTAAGTATATATATATATATATATATATATATATATATATATATATATATATATATATATATATATATATATATATATATATATATATATATATATATATATATCATATATATATATATAATATATATATATATATATATATATATATATATATATATATATTATATATACTGAGCGACTTTAATTACGCATTATATCAGTGGATGCACCCAGAATCGTAATTTTTGTCGTTTTTGTCCTGCGTGCTCATACTACAAGCAACGACAGACATGCTAATTCCATGAAATTCATATCTGAACTGCGGAAGTGCCAGAGTAGAAATCTATTTTTAGGCGCGAGGTCACGGCAAAAAAAAACCTCGTCTGCACTACCCTGCGATTCGGTCTAAAAACCGTGCGAGATACGCGCAGCAAGAAAACGCTCGTCTGCATCAGGCCGTAGACTGCGGAAGTGAAGATTCAGAGTGTTGACGTGTAGTTAGAAATAGTTATTGACGTAACAAGGAGCTCACCAAGCATTTTTAAAACATTAGTAGATATTACCAAAGTAATTCATCATCATCTGAAGCAGAAACTTCCAGCACCACCTACAACATCCTTGGTGAGACTTGTCAGAACACTGAGGTAACTATAACCTTATAATTAGTAGTGACGACGCGAGATAGGTGAAAGTAAACTGTTATTTCGTCAAGTGATTTTATTCAACCAATCTCAGTGTTATGCTACGCTTAATGCCACGCACTACTCAAGAAAACATTATAGTAAAACGTGTTGTGTAGATTTTAAATGATCCAAGTAAGTCTGTTGGTAAAATTTACAATTTATTTTGTACACGTTTTCTTTTCTTTGTGAAACATTTTCACAGAACTCAAAATTGATTATAAAACTAAATTAATAACATCCTTTGTTAACTATTCACAACAAACTAGTCTTTAAATTTATAAGGATAGTTCTTCTTTCCTGGCTGAACTCAATCTGGTTATGACTGTCTGTATTTTAGGATCAATAATAGTTCTTCAGAGTTACTGATTTACAGTCAATTACTGACTATGAAGTTGCATATCTAGATACACTGACTTGTCATCATTATATTTTAGTTTCTTTTTTTGTGGTAATGCTGTTGTACACTGGACAGCAGCCTTGTATGGCCACTTATCTGTTTTAATTGTATTTTTTGTAGGCTGTCACACTTCTGTTCTGAAAAGAAACGATCAACTGTGTTTCCTCCAAGCAGTAGGTACTGGGTGGCTATCGCTCTAGATTTAAAAGACGCTTGCACCTCTAGTTCCTTCAGTTGTGGCTGGCTCTTTAAGGTGTACGTTAATTACAGGATGTAACCCTCAAGTACATACAGTCGAGCTGTTAATGGTCATACAGTCTGCTCTCAGATGCAGAAGGCAAAGGAAGTCTCACTGACAGACTCTTACTGTAGTTTGAAAATGTTATTGCCTCCTTCCGAACGAGAGCAATGCTTTATATAGGTCATGGCCGGACGACACGGAAAGCAGTTATGCTGAAGTGTGTTTCATACTCAAATACCTGTCCACTTTTGTCTAAATGTGCATGCATGAAACACTAGGAGTTTAAATATCTTCCTTATGTCTGGACCGATTTCCTTCATCGTAGGCTTAAAGTAAGATGTGGATTATTCTTTATCTTTCTAGATAATTGTCTTTTTATTTCATACGTCCATCATTTCACAGGCATAGCCTAAACAACAAAATTTTCGACATGCCTAATGTCTCGATGCATTCCACTCGAGATTTCTCCATTAGTATAATGCTTTTCGTGGACAACTTTACACCTACTTATAAAGTAACCATCCTATTGTTAAATTACTGACCTCTTCCATGCGGTACTTTGCTCATAATGCTGTAGTTTACCTCCAATTCCAATAATGTAACACAGATTTGAGACTGGCCATGTTGATAGCCTAATACTATTGTAAACATACGAATAAGGACGCCGTTTAATTGGTCCGTCTAGCATACACTGTTATAAAGTATGGCGTACCGTTGTGTTATGAATGATGTGTTGTGAATCAGACTTCACTACAGCTCCATACTTTATAAAGAGAAATAAGAAAATTTGCCGGGTAAAGGTTTCCGGGTTTTTTCTTTCTCTTCTGCTTGTTGTGAGAAGTGGTTAGTGCACTGGCTTCTGTGGTGAAGTGGGATGTTATAAATATTTATAAGGGACTTAGTGTACTGACTGAGATCAGCTGTGAAGGTATATATATATATCTAATAAGAGTAGTATATTATATATATAACCTTACTTGCTACCACATATCTATATATCTCAGTCAGAATTATTCTGGAATAGTGTGATGCTACGTTATGTGTCTAGGGTATGTGTATGGTGAAGTGTAAGTCACAACAACAGACAGATAAACAATTTAATTTAATCCACTACTCTTAACAACACTGTGACACTCACATACATATAACACTCTATGAGAATATCTTAAAGAAGTCACTAGTAACGTTTCAAATAACAATATGTATTCATTACTGGCATGAATGAATATGTGTCCTGATTCAACTACAAGGGAACCAGGAATCACAATCAATTTAAATTACAAGTTATGTACAGAATGTATTTAATATGAATATTGTAGTGACATATATTATTACCAATGTTCTATGTGTGTCATTTGTGTAGTGGTAAAATGAGGTAATACTGGTTTTGTTTTGTTCAAGCTCTGTTGGTATTTGTCATCATGACTTCAATAGTTTGTCTTTAGGGACCATTATTGTAGATGTTCACAGTTCCTGATTTTAAGACAAGTAAATTCCCCTCTGAATAGTATTTTTATAAAGTTATTTCAAGATGAGGGGACATAATGTTGAGCTCAGCTGGCCAACTCTGCTTATCTTTAGTGATGGCGGCAGGAAAGGACTCCTCTGCTCGAATTCTCCTCTGGGCTCAGGAGACACCTCCCTGATAGCTAAAAAGACCAAGGAGTATGCTGTCCGACTCTGGATTCAGCAAATCTCTGACCAGGTGCTGCTCACTACCATCAAGACCACTGTCCCTGAAATCAAGAAGGATGTACCTTCTACTTCATAACTAATTTATATTCTCTTTTACACTGATCACAATACAGCACAAACATTGCGTTCAGAGCGTTAGGCCAACAGTCAGCTTCATTTGAAATACTTTATTCCAGTATTACCCTTCTTAATGGTTACTACGCCTCTGCACTTCCAGCATTATTTCTTTCTAGTCCATCATCCAGGTGTCAGTGTACTATTTGGCCATTCCATGCCGTTTTACTTCTCTCCGACACCCTCTGTTCAGGCTGGAGCATTATAGGCTTTACCTCACGTTTGCCACTGAACTACACATATATATACAGGCATAAATCAACAATTCACATTCAATTTTTCATTAAAAGATACTGAATGGTTCAAGCTTACCACAATTTCATGGAAATAAACACAGATACGTTGATTAGCAATGAATTCTGGCACAAACTGGCACAAATTCCGTTCTGCCTATGTTCCAGGCTTTTATTTTAGCAAAAATGTGAGCTAGCTTCAACGTACTGTCGCTTTATCAAGCTTATTTGAATTAGTGGTCTCGAACTAACGCTCCCAAGTGTGTATATCAGCGAGACTGGCCAATGAGCCACGTTTCGACAAGTGTTTGAAAAAAATGTTATCTTTTCCCGTCTCCCCCAACAACCAAGATAGTATTTATAGCCCGACCAATCGTGGTTAGGCTTTCATTTGTTGCGCTCCAATCAATTTGGAGTTTACATGGTAGGCTATTTATGTAACGTAAGGTTTTTTCAAACACGTTATAAAAAAAAATTTTATGAGCAGAAATGATTTTATGCTGTCAGGCACCCCCAATATTTTATTTTGGGTATAATTTATTAATTCCTGGACTATTTGCGTAACGTTTTACATATTATTTGTCAGCAAACCCTAAGGAACCCAAAAATACTAATTTAAAGGAGCTACGTGGCTGCGTTCAAAATATGCAATTTCTTCTATCTCCTGTTTAGAAGATGTGCTGTCTGGGTACTGTTATGTGTTCAAACGTAAACCCATATAATGTTGTCTTTTCTAATAAGAGTCTGTTATGATTTATAAACCTAACTCTGGGAAAGGGTAGTGTATTTTATCACTGTCCGTCTGAAAAAAAATTAGTGCATGTAGACTTACACGCGTGATGGTAGTAATTGTGTATCGCGCGAAGCGGGTTTAGTGTTCGGCTTTCTGCCTCTCCCTTCTCTTTTTATCCCTTTAGTCCATCTGTTCGTTCGTTTTGGTAACGCAGTATAATTAATGTTAGGGTTAATTTAGGTCATTACGCAGTACGTCTCAATGCTTTTCCAAGAAATACAGCACACGTTTCATTGAAGAAGGCGGGTAATAATACAGTAAGCTTTACTATCAACGTGAAAGCGTTACAATTTGCAGACGAAGCAGAAAACAAGGGGGATTTCGAGTACATTCTTTGTGACAGCACTGTCATTTTCCCATTGCTCTTCTCTTTATTAATTTTATTTGTTAGGCTTCATATTTACCTAATAATTTATATATGTGGATTAGAATATTTCATGACACTTCCCCTCTTAAAACAGACATTATATGTCAGTCCTTTATTCTATATTCACATAGAGAAATTTATTATTATTTCTGGGGTTTACGGTGATTCTCATCACACGGATGGCGGCTTAAAAAATCCGCTCCCAGATTTGTTTTTCCAGATATATATTCAATGCTAAAATTATATGGAGCCAGAAGCAAAGACCATCGGAGTAACCTAGAGTTCTCATGCTTAGCCTGTGCTAAAAACGATAAAGGTTTGTGGTCAGTTTGCAACTTAAATGCCTTCCCATATAGATAAATATTGAATTTCTTTATTGCCCATATTACTGCAAGAAATTCTTTTTCGCTAGTTGAGTAGTTGATTTCAGCTTTATTCAACTTTCTGCTAGCATATGCCACTGGGCTTAATTCCCCATCCAATGCATCTGATTTCTGTAGTAAAGTTGCACCTAGCCCAATATTACTTGCATCCGTCCTTACTATGAATTCTTGACTTAAGTCAGGTAATTTCAAAATGGGTTTACTTGTGAGCTTTTCCTTCAATTCTTGGTAAGTCATTTCACATTGTGGTGTCCATGTAATGCGATCTGGAAGTCCTTTACGTGTCAATTCCGTTAAAGGTGCACATATGGAATTAAAGTTTTTGATATACTTCTGGTAGAAACCACATAATGAGACAAAGGATCTCACGTCCTTCTTGGTTTGTGGTCTCGGGGCTTTCTGTAGTTTCTCTAAATTCTTTGGGTCAGGGGTCATGTTTCCCTGATAAACTGTGTGTCCCAAAAATTCCAATTCTTTACATCCAACGCAACATTTGGTTGGTCGGGCTGTTAAATTTGCCTCCCTAAGTCGATCAAACAGCATGTTCAGAGAGTCAATGTGTTCCTCAAATGTTTCTGTTGCTATAAGGATATCATCCATAAAATTTGTTATACAGGGATTATTCAGAGGATCCAATAATTTTCTCATCATTCTAGAGAAGACACTAGGCGCATTCTTCAATCCAAATGGCAATCTATTAAACTCATAGTGTCCTTCTGAGGTACTAAAAGCTAGGTATGGTCTAACCTCAGGCTTTACTGGAATCTGATAGTATCCTTTACTCAGATCCACTTTTGAGAAATATTTAGCTTTATTTAGTCTGGCAAACAGCTGATTTGTATCCGGCAATGGATCCACCTGTCCTTCTGTAATAGCATTCAGTCTCCTGTAATCTATACAGAGTCTATGTTCTCCAGAGGGCTTCCTTAAGAGTACAACACCGGAGCTATACGAAGACTCACTGTGCGAAATAATTCCTTCCTTCAATAGATAGTCTATCTCTTCCTTCAAAGCTTTTTCCTTAGCAAACGGAATCGAATATGGTTTCATACAGACAGGTGTGGAGTCTATGAGTTTCATATCATATTCCAATAGGTTTGTATGTCCTGGTCGGTCTGTTAACACCTCTGCATGATTATTTAGAACCTGTTGCACTCTCTCTTTCTGAGTTTTCGTTAAATGTGTACTGATTTTCACCTGTGCTGCTGTCTCACAGGGGTGTAATGGATATTCAAATGATGAAAGTGGTTCCTTTTTCATCTCCATGGCGATGGACAAGGTCAACAAGTGTGTCTCTTCCTGATGTTCTCTTTCCAAATATTTCTTCAGGAGATTCACATGATAGATTTTTTCTTTCCCCTTCTTATCTATCTTATAATTTGTTCTAGACACCTTCTCTAGAACTGTATATGGACCCTGCCATCCAATTTGTAACTTATTCTGACTCCCGGGCAAAAGAAGCAGTACCTTCTCTCCCACAGCCAAATTTCTGTCTTTCGCCTTCCTGTTATAATAGGCAGCATGTTTCTTCCTGGCTTGTTTCAAATTTTCATTGGCAAGTTTCCAGCCAGTTTTTAACCGAGTGGTCAGCTCATTCACATACTGGTATGAAGATGTAATGTTTTCCTCTGCCTTTTCATCAGTCCACGTTCTTAACAAAGCTACATATGGACCTTTAATTGTGTGGACCTATTTGTCCATGCACCGGTATGGTCTCTTCCACTTGAAGCTTTATAGTGATGATTTTTCCTCCCAGAATTATCATTCACAAAACGACCGCTACCAATTTTTTCTTTTGGGGCTCCTCCCCTCTTAAAATTCTTGATGAGAGATTTCCTCTCTACATCTTCTTCCTCCAGTTTGTTTAAGTCCGATTGAGGGATTTTCGGCTTATCCTGGGGTAAGACATCTTTTTGCACTCTCCGCATAGTGGCCATTGTAAAACAGTTAAGTGAAGCTTGTCCGTGAAAAGGGGCTTCCCATTCCATTTGGTCCACTTTATCAAATTTATTTTTCCTTTTATTGTCAGGCCTGATTTTGCCCCATGGCGTGTCCAGGTCCTGATCCATGTTCCCACTTGTGGGTGTTCCCTCATGTGCTATGCTACACCTTTCTACAAAAATTCTCAATGTCCCATCTTGCTTTGGGCCAATAATAATTGTGAGCCACCTTTTGAATGATGGTACCTATCTTCTCATGGTCCCCATCTGGTTTCACATGTAGGCTCCTTATTAATTCTGTCCTGTATCTTTTTGGAAGAACCAGCTGTCCGTGACCATTGGATCTAGTTCCAGTCTTCCTATACATCAACTTGTTTTTCATGTAAAAATCTCCCTTGCCTGGAGTTGTATGACAAGTTGACAATTTTCTGAAACAAGGCTTGAGTGTTTTATCCCCAGCCTGTGCCTTCCTCATCTCTTCTGGAGTGGTATCCAACATAATATCCTCCTCCTGTCTTGAGGTCGACCTGACCTGAAGGGTTGCCATATACACAGGTTTCCTTCTGCAACGGTCAGTGTCATGATTGTCCATCTGACAA
Organism: Oreohelix idahoensis; assembly: GCA_024509875.1. Classification (NCBI taxonomy): domain Eukaryota; kingdom Metazoa; phylum Mollusca; class Gastropoda; order Stylommatophora; family Oreohelicidae; genus Oreohelix; species Oreohelix idahoensis. Next base: position 149,273 of record JAMPIV010004690.1, on the reverse strand, counting down.
TTCTTACACCACCTTTTTTTCCTTGGTTGAAAGATTTTCTTTCATCATATTTCCTTTCATCGAATTGTGGGAATTTATTTTTATTGTCATACCGTGGCCTATCAAATTGGTGCTTACCTTTATTTTGATCCTTAGGATCAAATTTATTAAAGTTCTGTGGTGCCCTAAAGTTGTCCACCTGTTTCTTTTTATTACCTGTTACCTCTGCTTGAGCTGCTTGATACCTTTCAGCAACATTTAGCAACTCACCCAGCCTCTCTGCACCTTGTTCCATGAGAAACTTTCTCAGGTCTGGAGCCATGGACTCTCTTAGTTGCTCTATAAGGACCATTTCCTTAAGATCTTGGGTTTTCCCCAGAGAAGTCCATTTCTCCAAGTATGTCTCTATTCGTGCAGAGAACTGGTGATAGGTTTCACCTGACAGTAGTTTAGCATTCCTAAATTTTTTCCTGTAAAACTCTGCATTCTTTTCATACCTTAACAAAAGAGCCTGCTTTAGCATGTCATAATTTTCCTGATCACCTCTGCTCATTTTTGCAAAAACTTCATAAGCTGCCCCACGAAGTCCCTGAGATAACTTTAAGCTCCACCTTTCTCTCTCTAACCCATACGTGGTAGCTAATAGTTCGTACCTATTTATATAGCTCTCAATATCATCGTCTTTCTCAACAAAATGATCTAAATGAAAGTTCATAGCTGAGATTGAGGCTCCTTGAGTAACCGTAGCATCAGAGGCAAAGGGGCTGGCACCATTTTCAGGAGCATGGCCTTGAAACTCAAACTCCCTTAGTCGTAACTCATGTTCCCTTTGTAATCTCTTCTCCTCCTTTTCTGCTTCCCTTTCTGCAGCTTGTCTTCTTTCCTCGGCTTCTCTTTCTGCAGCTAATCTTTTGTCTTCTCTTTCTGCCTCCAATTTCTTAGCCTCAGCCTCAATCTGCAACCTCTTAGTCTCAGCCTCAGCTTGCAACCTCTTAGTCTCAGCCTCAGCTTGCAACCTCTTAGTCTCAGCCTCTAACTTTCTTTCGGCTTCTTTTTCTAATCTTCTTTCTTCGCGTTCAATAAATTTGTCACATTCCGTTGTGACATAGGCAACCATAACTTGCCCATCTAATCCTAACTCTTTTGCAGTCTGAACCGCAGCAGATCGAAATTTGGCCAGGTCCGCCATTGTCTATCAGGTAACTTAATACAATGTCTAACCAACAATTCAATCTCTAATGGACAAAACAGGCACCGTGAGCTCAACCTTATTTAATTCCACCCAAGGATACCTTTTAATTCTTATATTCCCTGAAGTGAATTACCCCCAATATTTTTAATAGTTAAAGATTCAAAATCCCGAGAGCGAGACCCCAATATATGTGGTGAAGTGGGATGTTATAAATATTTATAAGGGACTTAGTGTACTGACTGAGATCAGCTGTGAAGGTATATATATATATCTAATAAGAGTAGTATATTATATATATAACCTTACTTGCTACCACATATCTATATATCTCAGTCAGAATTATTCTGGAATAGTGTGATGCTACGTTATGTGTCTAGGGTATGTGTATGGTGAAGTGTAAGTCACAACAACAGACAGATAAACAATTTAATTTAATCCACTACTCTTAACAACACTGTGACACTCACATACATATAACACTCTATGAGAATATCTTAAAGAAGTCACTAGTAACGTTTCAAATAACAATATGTATTCATTACTGGCATGAATGAATATGTGTCCTGATTCAACTACAAGGGAACCAGGAATCACAATCAATTTAAATTACAAGTTATGTACAGAATGTATTTAATATGAATATTGTAGTGACATATATTATTACCAATGTTCTATGTGTGTCATTTGTGTAGTGGTAAAATGAGGTAATACTGGTTTTGTTTTGTTCAAGCTCTGTTGGTATTTGTCATCATGACTTCAATAGTTTGTCTTTAGGGACCATTATTGTAGATGTTCACAGTTCCTGATTTTAAGACAAGTAAATTCCCCTCTGAATAGTATTTTTATAAAGTTATTTCAAGATGAGGGGACATAATGTTGAGCTCAGCTGGCCAATTCGCTTATCTTTAGTGATGGCGGCAGGAAAGGACTCCTCTGCTCGAATTCTCCTCTGGGCTCAGGAGACACCTCACTGATAGCTAAAAAGACCAAGGAGTATGCTGTCCGACTCTGGATTCAGCAAATCTCTGACCAGGTGCTGCTCACTACCATCAAGACCACTGTCCCTGAAATCAAGAAGGATGTACCTTCTACTTCATAACTAATTTATATTCTCTTTTACACTGATCACAATACAGCACAAACATTGCGTTCAGAGCGTTAGGCCAACAGTCAGCTTCATTTGAAATACTTTATTCCAGTATTACCCTTCTTAATGGTTACTACGCCTCTGCACTTCCAGCATTATTTCTTTCTAGTCCATCATCCAGGTGTCAGTGTACTATTTGGCCATTCCATGCCGTTTTACTTCTCTCCGACACCCTCTGTTCAGGCTGGAGCATTATAGGCTTTACCTCACGTTTGCCACTGAACTACACATATATATACAGGCATAAATCAACAATTCACATTCAATTTTTCATTAAAAGATACTGAATGGTTCAAGCTTACCACAATTTCATGGAAATAAACACAGATACGTTGATTAGCAATGAATTCTGGCACAAACTGGCACAAATTCCGTTCTGCCTATGTTCCAGGCTTTTATTTTTAGCAAAAATGTGAGCTAGCTTCAACGTACTGTCGCTTTATCAAGCTTATTTGAATTAGTGGTCTCGAACTAACGCTCCCAAGTGTGTATATCAGCGAGACTGGCCAATGAGCCACGTTTCGACAAGTGTTTGAAAAAAATGTTATCTTTTCCCGTCTCCCCCAACAACCAAGATAGTATTTATAGCCCGACCAATCGTGGTTAGGCTTTCATTTGTTGCGCTCCAATCAATTTGGAGTTTACATGGTAGGCTATTTATGTAACGTAAGGTTTTTTCAAACACGTTATAAAAAAAATTTTATGAGCAGAAATGATTTTATGCTGTCAGGCACCCCCAATATTTTATTTTGGGTATAATTTATTAATTCCTGGACTATTTGCGTAACGTTTTACATATTATTTGTCAGCAAACCCTAAGGAACCCAAAAATACTAATTTAAAGGAGCTACGTGGCTGCGTTCAAAATATGCAATTTCTTCTATCTCCTGTTTAGAAGATGTGCTGTCTGGGTACTGTTATGTGTTCAAACGTAAACCCATATAATGTTGTCTTTTCTAATAAGAGTCTGTTATGATTTATAAACCTAACTCTGGGAAAGGGTAGTGTATTTTATCACTGTCCGTCTGAAAAAAAATTAGTGCATGTAGACTTACACGCGTGATGGTAGTAATTGTGTATCGCGCGAAGCGGGTTTAGTGTTCGGCTTTCTGCCTCTCCCTTCTCTTTTTATCCCTTTAGTCCATCTGTTCGTTCGTTTTGGTAACGCAGTATAATTAATGTTAGGGTTAATTTAGGTCATTACGCAGTACGTCTCAATGCTTTTCCAAGAAATACAGCACACGTTTCATTGAAGAAGGCGGGTAATAATACAGTAAGCTTTACTATCAACGTGAAAGCGTTACAATTTGCAGACGAAGCAGAAAACAAGGGGGATTTCGAGTACATTCTTTGTGACAGCACTGTCATTTTCCCATTGCTCTTCTCTTTATTAATTTTATTTGTTAGGCTTCATATTTACCTAATAATTTATATATGTGGATTAGAATATTTCATGACAGCTTCCCAGCTCGGTGGTCCATGGTTCGCTCCCCAGTTGAGGTGGGATTATTTTGACCGCAAACCGCTCCGAAGTCGACCCAGCCTCATGAATTGGGTACCAGAGCAACTCTGTGAAGGTTAAGGCGGCGGGCCTGATGCTGAGCACATCACCCTTAGTGTGCTGATGATCAAGAAAATATGGGACTAACACCATATTCTCAATATGCCTCAAGAGGCGTGTAACGGGATCCTTTACCCTGTAAAAGCGTGTTTGTTGTTGGCTGGTGTCAATGTCAGCTTGTTAATAAAGCCTTGTATTGGTGTAAATGGAATGAATGTTTGTATGTACTCGTCTGCCTGACAAGAGTACGTAGTCAACTCCAAACCCAGCACAGTGTTGGTCATACAAGTCACCTTGTCCCGGAACGTAATGAGGCTCCGACAAGAATGTAGTGTTGACAATGAGTGTAAATATGAGTGTCAATACGCGAATGCATAAATGGTTCTGTGTAGTTGACAATTTGATAGCAATGCACTCATATTCTCACGGTTGGAAGTCAATGATAACTGGAACTACTGTAGACGTTTGAGACAGTTTAATGACACACACTCTGACAGCACGGTTGACAGTCATTGGAACAGGTTGACACAATAAATCATTGATACTTGACAAATGGGTGGCAACATCAATTTGGCAATCTCATCCAAAAGATATCCTCACTACAAATGAAAGTTCCGTTCATTTGTTCATCTAATGTCTTTGGGGTTTCCATACCCATAAGAAATGTTACATATGTCTACTCACAGAGCTGCTAGTACTGGAATCGTCTACATGCGATCCATCAAATATATAGATAGATGATATAACATCTATGGCGTCGTTAGGCCTATGTAAAGTTTTAGAAAATGTTCTTTCTTTACCTTCAATTCAGAAAATACAAGTACCACTGACTAGTAGTATCAGTTTGAGTTAACAATAACAATGGTCCTCACAATGCTCCCCTACAGACCCTCTGCTGACATTGTCTTTCAGGCTAAGTCTTTTAGGCTTTAAATTCAACAGGGTCTTTCTTTTAAGGTTGACCATCTCAAATAACGAAGAGTAGACTTCAATACAACGTAGGTCCTGGTATCACCATCAGGTAGTAAGATTTCTCCGTTCTCTGATAGACACTTCAAACAGACCAACAGTGGAATTCAAAATGGCGCCGGTCCAAGTGAGCGCTGTTCATCCAAAAGATATCCTCACTACAAATGAAAGTTCCGTTCATTTGTTCATCTAATGTCTTTGGGGTTTCCATACCCATAAGAAATGTTACATATGTCTACTCACAGTGTTGCTAGTACTGGAATCGTCTACATGCGATCCATCAAATATATAGATAGATGATATAACATCTATGGCGTCGTTAGGCCTATGTAAAGTTTTAGAAAATGTTCTTTCTTTACCTTCAATTCAGAAAATACAAGTAACTAGCACACTTAATATATATGTATATTCTGGGAACAGTATCGCCCATCATAGAATAATGAGGAAAAACTCCTCTCTTTCCCAGAATCAATCACAATGGCGAAAAACTTCGGACTCTCATATGTCCGATAGCCTTCAAGATCCGTCCGTCTTCACGGAAGCCCCAACGACGACTCTACGTCTCATTGGGCATGCGCTAAAGTTAACCTTTCAACTATATTCAAGTGGGACGACTGTATATTTACTTTAACTCGAAGCATAAAATGAGTATTCGCCCTTTGGCTAGAGTCCTAATCTTAGACTCACAATATTACCAAATATTTCAAACATAACAAGTATACAAACTAATAAATATCTTCCTATATATATATCTCTATATATTCATTGCCACCAGTAATCTGTTGGTAACAGACTACCGCAGGCCCCGGGGAAAAAAATGAAATTTTTTTTTCTTTCTTCTGAGAGCAACATACAATAGGCTCACAACGAACGAATAATGCGAAGATGACTAATAAGAGTAATTTATAATGTCAAATTAAGGTAAAGTCGCAGCATAGATCGACTCGTGAGAATATATCTCAACAACTCAGAGAAAGCATTTGTCTTAAGTATAAATATTTCCAGGGAGGTGGCACCAACATATACTACAATTCTGGAATTACACAATGTATACAATAATTTCAATCACAATTTTATATTAGGTATTATAAATTCATTATTAACGAGGAAGAATCATCAAAAGACCAGCGGTAAATATACATAGATGAACCGCTAAGTGTTTATACAATAACCATATCATATATTACAAATGTGTGCATATTTCGATATAGAAAAAATTACTGTTGTAAAGTTACACACAATAAGAAGTTCAAGATTTAACAGTTAGGTGGAATCATGTGGGCATCTATACATAATGTCTGCCATCACATTTTCTGAGCCACGGATAGCTCGCACCGAAAAATGAAAAGGTTGAAGAGCAATGGCGTATCGAGTAAATCTCGAGCTCTTCAAGTTTTTACTCTGTATAGCCGTAAGAGCTTTCTGGTCAGTTTCCACTATGAAATGCGCACCAAGACGGAATCTTTGTAGTTTAAGAATTGACCATACCATAGCCTATAATTCACGGTCTAAGACCGAGTAATTCCTTTCTGCAGCATTAAGTTTTCTGGAAATATACATTACAGGATGCAGAGTATCTGAGTACTCTTGCATTAGTGCCGCTCCAATCCCAGTGAATGAAGCGTCACTACGAAGAACAAATGTCTTATCTGTAGTAGGTAACATCAAGATAGGTGGTGTTGAAAACATAGTTTTAATCTTATCCAAAGAGGACTGGCATTCCTGTGACCAGTGGACCATATTAGGCGACCCTTTCTTTAGTAGTGTAGAAAGAGGTGCCATGATAGAGGATAGATTCGGAATGAATCTTCCATAAAATTGAATAAGCCTTAAGAGACTTCGCACTTGCTTTTTAGTCTTAGGAATAGAGATGTTAAGTATCTTAGTGATATTATGGTCCTCTGTCTTTACGAAACCATGACCAACTCGTTGGCCTAGGAAAGAAATTTCGCTAAAACCAATGCAGGCTTTAGATGGTTTCGCTGTCAGGTTATACTCGCCTAGAGTTGATAGTAATTCAACTAATCCTGAATAGTGATCTTCCCAGGTATCGCTGAAAAGACAGATGTAGTCTAGGTACGCAATGACATCTGACCGATAAGATAGGATTCGACGCATCATGCGCACGAATGTAGCTGGTGCGTTCATAAGGCCGAAAGGCATGAAATTCCATTGAAAAAGGCCTCTAGGTGTAGAAAAAGCAGTAAAAGGTTTGGCGCGTTCAGATAAAGGAACTTGCCAATATCCTTTAGACAAGTCAAGTTTAGTGAAAAAAGAGATTTAGAAAGGCTAGTAAGTAGCTCTTCTAGTAAAGGCATAGGTTCAGCATCAAACTTCGTAACTTGATTCAATTTGCGATAGTCAACGCAAAGACGTATGTTATTGTCTTTTTTCGAACAATAACCATCGGCGAAGAATATGCAGAAGTGGATGGTTCAATTATTTTTAAATCTATCATCTCATCCAACTCCTTCTCAACCTGTGCTTGAAAATGTATAGGAATAGGATAAGGTCTGACTCTAATCGGATTATTGTCAGATAGAATAATGTCATGTTCAATGACATGAGTTTGTCCAGGGATGTCAGTAAGGACATCCTGAAATGTTTGTAACATAACCAAAACTTGTCGCTGTTCTCCTAGAGACAAATCAGGAGAGACAGTAACATTTTTCCATGATTCACTAGAATGTAGTGGGATCATTGGAAGCGGAAGATTAACATCCGAAAAGCTTGTTTCCTCATTATGTATTACGGACAGTGATGAGTAATGACCATGTTGGACTGGAGAATCGTCCGTTGCCTGGAAAATAGGCTGTAAATAATCTGGACGCTCATGGAATTCCGTAAGCATATTGATGTGGAAGGTTTTATGCTTTCCATCAATATCAACAATGTAGTCAACATCGGAAATTTTAGAGATTATATCGTACGGACCTTTCCAAGAAATAAGAAGTCTGTTTTCCCTACAAGGTAGCAAAACAAATGCTTTGTCACTTTTCTTATTGGCAAATTGTCTTTCCTTCTGTTTAGCAAATTCAGATGAAGTTGCCAATTTGCATGCTTCGATAATCTTTTGTCTCAGCGCGATGACATATTCGTAAGAAGATTTTGTGTCATCGGTAATATTATCAGTGGTTATGAGATCATGAAGCAAAGACATAGGGCCGCGCGGTCGCGCGCCAAAGACAAGTTCAAAGGGAGAAAATCCTGTATGTTCATTGGGGCCCAATGATGTCTATCGCCATTTTCTGAAATGGTCGAATAGGGATGTCTGCAGCCTGAATAGGTGCAGCATGGCGCGGACCTCTGGATTTGACCTCTTGACATACTTTACAAGATCGACAATAAATCCGTATGTCCTTGTTCACAAAAGGCCAAAAGAAAGCCGCAAGAACTCTTGACTTAGTACGGGAAAAACCAATATGTCCAGCACACTGAAAGTCGTGAGCGTGCTGCAAAATTTTAACTCTCAAATTCTTGGGCACAAGAATCTGAGAATGACTTGACTTAGTGGAGTCTTGCACCATACGTACAAGTACGCCATTCTTCATTGTAATCCAAGATTTGCGCTTTGTATCTTTATTCGGATCACCTTTTGTTGCAAGAGTGAAGAATTTCTTTAGAGTCGGTTCATCTTCTTGCTGTTTTATAAACGAGTCACGAGAAATTACCAAGGGATCATCTTGGTTATGCACTTCATTATCTTCAATAGATGAAGTTTGTGGCATATTAAGAGCTTGAGCTCTAGTGACTACAGCATTAGCAGTTTGCAAATTTTGTTTCTCCCAAACGGAAATTTGTTGTGGAGTGCATTCTTTGACTCCGTGAATACGACCGATGATAAGATCAGCTATCGGGTTCGGCAGAAGACATGCGTGTACATCTCCTGTAAAGAAAGGAGTAGTAATCTTAATGATAGCAGTAGAGTATTTCTCTAAAGTGCCGCTAAATGTTACACATTTGACTACTTTTCCTGTGGCACGAGAAGGATCTACGAGTGACTGCCTAACACCAATGGTGGTGCATCCAGAATCAAAAAGAACTGAGACTGGATTGTCATTTACTAAACCTTTGTGTAAGACAAGAGAACCTCTTCCATCATGCGCGACTGACGCAGGAAGAGCGGGAAGAGGATGGCCACAACTTAAAGTGGACACCGTAGTTGGTTCAAATAATGTTTTGCATTGGGGGCACTGAGATGTTCTCCCAAAATCAAAAGCGGCACACGCCATATTATTAGCATCATTATTATCTTTAGATTGCTTATAGGCTTCATGTGACTCTTGCTGTGCAGAGTTTGCCTGATAATGTGATTTATGTCTTTTGTATTGGGCTCTACCTCGATTATCATTGCCTTTTAATTATTATTGTTACCTTTATTGTAACCCCTATTTGGGTTTGAGTCATAGTTCTCATAGTTACCATTATCATGTTCATTATAATGAGTATCTCTGTAATTATGATCTTGTTGTCTCCATGAGGGATAACTTGGATAGTTTCTATAATGACTTCCTTTGCGGAAATTCCTATAATTATGACCACCCCTAAATCTAGGGCTGTCTGTTCGTCTCCAGTTCTTCGAAGAAGAACCCTGAAATGATTGGTTACCTTGGTTCTGATACCTATTATGGTTACCTTTTTTATCAAACTTGTTTTGAGGTCCCTGAAATGTGTGTGAATAATTAGGGGTGTATGGTGTTGATGAAGCAGCTGGCATGCCTTCCTTAACCTTAGCATTTCTAAAAGCTACGTCAGGATGTGCCGTGACGTATTGGGTACAATATTCTTCCATTTCTTTTAGTGTCTTGGGTTTACGCTCATGTAGGAATTCAAGGAATGGTTTATTTACACTTGACATAATCTTGTCTCTGAGCAATAAATCCATAAGGGCTTCATATGTCTTTTCTGTTTTGGACAGCTCAATCCAACGATTAAATGTAAGACGTGTCCTTGCAATGAATTCTGAGAATTCTACCCCTGCCTCAGGCATCATTGTCTTAAACAACTTACGATAACCTTCCTCTGTTAATTGATATTTTTTCAATAAGGCTGCTCTAATAACATCATAATTATCCTTATCAGCCTCGTATAAGAAACTTAAACTTGTAAGAGAATCACCTCTCAAATTCTCTGATAACTGATTAGCATATTGTGCTTTATCCACATTATGAGTTCGGCAAGTCCGTTCAAATCTATTTAGCCAGAATGTAATATCATCACTGGAAGGATTGAATGATGGCACCTTGACCTTATAAGTAGAAGGTTTACCACTATTACCATTTGACTGATTAGCAATACTCATATTTGTCAATTTTATTTTTTCCAACTCAAATGCTAACAGTTATTCATGTTCTCTTTTTGCTTTTTTCTCCTCAGCTTCAGCTTCTCTATCTAACCTCTTTTGTTCAGCTTCAGCTTCTCTATCTAATCTCTTTTGTTCAGCCTCTCTATCTAATCTCTTTAGTTCAGCCTCAGCCTTTCTCTCCTCAGCAGCAGCTTGAAGTTTTCTTTCATCTGATTGCATCTTCAATCTGAAATTCTCAGCTTCTAATTTCTTTAATTCAGCTTCTGCTTTCAATCTTTCATTTTCGTCCTTTTGTTTCTTTTCTTCCGACTTTAATATCATTGCAAACTGAGCAGTTGTATATTCCTCTAATTCCTTGCCAGACTTATCAAGGGATCTCCCTTGTGCAATGAAGTATTCTAATGTAGACATGATGTCTAACAATGATACTAATTACCTGAAATAATAATAATGCAATATATATTTCAAAGCAATACAGCCACAAGTTCTTAATAATTCGATTAATCAGCTCACTATCCCAATCTCTGTGGGAAACCAGCCCGTGGTAAGGTCTTGTATAATCAACTGTGTACTAATACCAATAACAATAAATCATCAGTTGATTCTTTATCACAAGTTCACTACACAGCTAGTAGTGTATGATCAAGTATATTTTATAGTATATGTCAACCAAGAAAATAAACAAAAACAATCAAGAAAGACAATACGAAAACATTTGCAGAAATCAAATAAATCAAATAGGGAAATCAATGAAAATAATCACAGAATCTGTGATGACAACTGCAAGGGAATAAACTAAACAAATGACGTCACAGTGTATAAATATCAAGTTGTATAAAACTAAAAAACAGGAAAGATGAGATCAACAAATATACAAACAAATCAAAACAAAACTAAAGAACAGAAAAAATATTACAAAAACAACGATAAGCACAGTCGTCACAGCTAACAAAAAATAGCAACAGATGTTGCATGCAAATTTTCAATTAAGAAAATTGCTCCCTACAGAACGCTATTATATGACCACTCTACGTGGTATACCATATAATAGTCACCTCACCATCGTACACAACATAGACACAAAGATCACACATAAACGTGTAAACATAAATATACATATAGCATAAATGCATATAATATAATGAAATGTGTTGTGGAAAGAGTGTTGCAGATAGAAGGCTCAGTTTTCAATCAAAATAAATTGCCTTTTTAATGAACAACAAATTCTGGCTTTAAGTATATTTAAAGTTAAACACAGTATAGAAGCTCCACCGTTGATGTGTACAATAACCAACAGATGTAGGACTTCTCAGTTCAATAACAATTCATTTCCTGCCAACACAGTTAAATATTCTTCCAAACAAACTTGCTGTGTAACGCTGTCTATTCTATCAAAAATGTCAATAAAGCTGACATAGATACAGTATTTGCTCGATCGGACAGGTCACGCTGACATCGACTGTAGAGTTGTACTGCTAGTGTTCACGTGGGTCGTAACAGGCCAAAAGGAATGGTCTGGTCTCAGTAGCTGACTTCCTAAAATGTCCACTGTGCAAGTTGTCCCAGAAAGCTGGCCTACCACTGTAAAAACGATGTTATTTTTTTCAGTCTCATAGGGCCACATTGGCCACCACTGTAAAAGCGTGTTTGTTGTTGGCTGGTGTCAATGTCAGCTTGTTAATAAAGCCTTGTATTGGTGTAAATGGAATGAATGTTTGTATGTACTCGTCTGCCTGACAAGAGTACGTAGTCAACTCCAAACCCAGCACAGTGTTGGTCATACAAGTCACCTTGTCCCGGAACGTAATGAGGCTCCGACAAGAATGTAGTGTTGACAATGAGTGTAAATATGAGTGTCAATACGCGAATGCATAAATGGTTCTGTGTAGTTGACAATTTGGTAGCAATGCACTCATACTCTCACGGTTGGAAGTCAATGATAACTGGAACTACTGTAGACGTTTGAGACAGTTTAATGACACACACTCTGACAGCACGGTTGACAGTCATTGGAACAGGTTGACACAATAAATCATTGATACTTGACAAATGGGTGGCAACATCAATTTGGCAATCTCATAGCATGTAAATATAATCGGACGATAGGAGCAAGTATATAGTTATTAGAGTCTATCGTCTCATACCTCCACTGACTAGTAGCATCAGTCTGAATTAACAATAACAATGGTCCTCACAATGCTCCCCTATAGACACTCTGCTGACTATGTCTTTCAGGCTAAGTTTTTTAGGCTTTAAATTCAACAGGGTCTTTTTTTAAGGTTGACCATCTCAAATAACGAAGAGTAGACTTCAATACAACGTAGGTCCTGGTATCACCATCAGATAGTAAGATTTCTCCGTTCTCTGATAGACATTTCAAACAGACCAACAGTGGGATTCAAAATGGCGCCGGTCCAAGTGAGCGACGTTCATCCAAAAGATATCCTCACTACAAATGAAAGTTCCGTTCATTTGTTCCTCTCTTTCCCAGAATCAATCACAATGGCGAAAAACTTCGGACTCTCATATGTCCGATAGCCTTCAAGATCCGTCCGTCTTCACGGAAGCCCCAACGACGACTCTACGTCTCATTGGGCATGCGCTAAAGTTAACCTTTCAACTATATTCAAGTGGGACGACTGTATATTTACTTTCACTCGAAGCATAAAATGAGTATTCGCCCTTTGACTAGAGTCCTAATCTTAGACTCAAAATATTACCAAATATTTCAAACATAACAAGTATACAAACTAATAAATATCTTCCTATATATATATATATATATATATATATATATATATATATATATATATATATATATATATATATATATATATATATATTCATTGCCACCAGTAATCTGTTGGTAACATACCCTTTACCTTTTTTGCCACCGTAAGGAGCATCTCCACTTATTGCGATCGGCAGCTTCGTTCTCCAATGATGAAATATTCATGTCCAGTGACTTTAGCAAAAAAAGGAACATCAGGTTAAAAAACCGTTCAAGAGGATGTGGTCGTTCACATTTGAAGTCACGCAAGGTTTGCCACTTGTACCCCCCCCCCCCCCCCTCTCCCACCCTTTTGGCGTCACATTTCGTCACAAAACCCAGACCCATCTCTTATGCAACTCCACAAATCTCATAACCCCTTTTCCTCGCGTGTTTGGAATACTGACACAACGAATGTAATTGAATGTAGATTAGTTAACTAGTTCAGAGAAAATAACGATCTTTTCTCGATTTTACAAATATTACTTTGCTGGTAAAAATGTTGCTGAATTTATTATAAATTACGCTCAATTTTGATTAATCTAATTCAAACAATACAAAGTTAACTAAATATAAAGTAAACACATCAATAGATTCAATTCGTACTTATGTTATTGTCTCATAAATAATTTTTAACTTAAGAGCAAGTCTACAAAACTTCAAGGGTTTAAACACTGAAATTATAACATTAATATAAGTCGTCTACGAAGGAGTTGTTAGCTATTGCGGATAAAAATAGACTATGAAGATGGGGGTTACGACATCTATTGTGTTCTGATATCTTTTCTCGTATTAGTTTGTTTGAGGTCACAAACCGCCCTTCCTTTATTGTCATACTTCGTCACAAAATGTTGACCCGACGGCTTTTAATACGTGGCTTTATACACTAACGACCCCTACTCCCTCAATGGCCCATAATCTCCATATTCTGTTATGACTGGAGAAGGCTACCACTAACTGTAAAAAAAAGGTTTGTCATTACTTCTATTCAATATCTTTACATTAAACCACTTACAACTGATACATGTCAAGTACTGGTCGAAAGTCTCCAGTCTCGTCCATACATCGGACAAAACGTGGTGCTTTCAGCATCCAGGAACATCGGAGAATCGCTGCGTCTAAAGTTACTGTGTTGCAGCTAGTCAGATAACTTCCTATAGGGGAAAACTGGGGCGCAACGTCTTGACTGTTAAATAAGAGATACAGCAATTAGTCAAGTCTATATTCGTGCGGGGCGCCCTGTGTTTCCCGGGGGTCGCTTGTGAGACAAATAAAACTCAGGCCTATTGTTACCTCAGGCATTTTGTACAAGGTGACGACTATGAGGTTGTGTATGGGGCTGACAATCGCATCGTGTAAAACTAATTGCTAAACGGACCACCGCTGCAAGATAATGTGAATGTTTTATGTAGACTTGATGCTGGAGGGCAGCTGTAGTGATAGTGACCTGTTCTATAGGGAGGGAACATGACACTGATGATGGTCATGATGATAATGATGGTCATGATGATGATGATAATGATGGTCATGATGATGGCGATGATGATGGTCATGATGATGGTCATTATGATGGTCATGATGATGGTGATGATGATAATGATGGTCATGATGATGGTGATGATGATGGTGATGATGATAATGATGGTCATGATGATGATGATGATGGTCATGATGATGATGATGATAATGATGGTCATGATGATGATGATAATGATGGTCATGATGATGATGGTAATGATGATGGTCATGATGATAATGATGATGATAATGATGGTCATAATGATGGTGATGATAATGATGGTCATGATGATGATGATAATGATGGTCATGATGATGGTGATAATGATGGTCGTGATGATGATGATGATGATGATGATGATGATGGTCATGATGATAATGATGGTCGTGATGATGATGATGATGGTGATGATGATAATGATGATGATGATGATGATGATGATGATGATGATGATGATGATGATGATGATGATGATGATGATGATGATGGTTATTTAAAATTTTTTATTATGTAAGAGTATGCCAGTAAAGAGTTCTGGTCTTACAAGTAATATCCCAGTCTTAGAAATAAGCACTGATGTCGTGTTATCATAAAAATAGTCAGACTGTTAAAACCCTAGCCCAGTTGGTAAGAAGTAGTACCATGATTTAAGGTGTCTCCTCCCTGTAACTACCTTATGATTACTTATTGTCTAGGGGATAATTAAAATGAACATTCACTGTAACCACAAATGAAAGAAGTGAATAATTCCTCAGGTACAGTTAAAATATTTTAATATTTACACTAATATTCTATTTCTGCTAGTTGGAACAGAGCATTAAAATATATGAAAAATATTCCCACAATTACTATATTTTTAAACTAATGTTTCTGTAGGATTTTCTGTCCTGGAAGAAAATGGTTTTACTAGAAAACATCACTCAGCACTGTTAATAAGTAGTATTGTCTTTTTAGACTTCAGGATCTTGATTACTAAAGTTAATGGAAAACTGGAACCACTATTATTGTCTCACTGTTCTCTTAGTCCTATGACCTTACTCCTTATGTCATCATCTGACTGAATTATCTATTTGGTTGCATGATATTGGCTGTTTCTTCATATATGGGTGGTCAGTGTCTTAAATGACACTTATCTGAGTATCTTGACACTGCTGACACGGGACTGTCTTTTGTAGCTATCAGTATTGGTAGACCCAGCACTAGGGATATCAATGACCAGCTGTCATTCACTCTTTGGGGTCCTGCACTTTTGGGGGATTGCCTCTGATAAACAACACCGGCTTCTGACACTTGACAGTCTGGTTCGAGTTATTTCATGGAACCTGAAACATCATATCAGCCTTGGCTAGTATCTGGCTAGACTTGTAGCTGACTAGCACAGATGTCAGACCAGTCAGTCATCAGATGTCACAGTTATACAATCTTAGTAAGTAAGGACATCATTTCAGTGATACAGAAGTATTAACATTTCAGTTAATTGTAACTGACTAGCACATAAGTCAGACTAGTCAGTCACCAGATGTCAAAGTTATACAGTCACAGTAAGTAACAACATTTCAATGATACAGAATTAGTATTAACATTATCAGTAATAACCATCATCTGGTTTGTTCCTCTCCTGTACATCCTTTCATTTTCTATAACTTGCTCTTCCCAAATCACATCAGGTACAAATTCAAATACTAATGCCATTCTTAGCATCTACACCAAATTAATACACAAATAGATAAAGTGAGTGACCAACTGACCAAGCTATCAAGTTGCTTTCTTCGGTAGTACAATTACATAGTTTTGGAATTGAAACCTGGCTGTGGAACACTCCAGTTTACCAGCTGTAAATGGGCACTCAGTTGTGCGCTCGAACTAGGGAAGGAAAAGGCATCGAGGAAGGGAACTAGTCCCTAACCTCGTAAAAGCGGTATCTTCTATGATGACGCTTCTAACCTTCATTTGCCTATGACAATCTCTGCCATGGGACTGCCTTTCAATTCGTAAGAGATACAGCAATTAATATGATAGATTTTATCTACATTTGACTGTGGGGCTAGTTGTGATTAATTTTTGTACAAGCAACAATCATCCACAATACACATGTTTAGATCATATTAAAAATAACATTACATTATATCAATGAATATTCTACGTGCATATTTTGTGAAGTCTATACGAACCTGAAATAACAAAAAATATTATACATGATAGTTTCATAATTTCGCTTACCCTCAGACTTCAGACACTTGACTGAACCTTTCTGGCGATCCGCTTACAATGCAGGTGGTACAAGCGAGTGACGATTTCTGCCTCACAGTCTGTCTCAACCGATTTTTCCGTGTGTGTTTCCAATTTAACGAACCGCTTATTTATAAGAGTCTGGCGGACGTATCGGAGAGCACTGACGTCACAGCCTACGACTCGGGTTAAAATCCTGTCCCGAACCAGCGATTTCATCCGATCTGTGCGTTGACTGAAACTTTCCCTCTCTCATCCTCGCCTTATATATTATCCATACTGTTCCATCTTATCTTGTTTTATACAGCCGATATATCTCTTTCTTTATATCCATGTAAATTCCCAAAATGGTATTTGTTGATTTTAGTATTTAGAACAGAAGTGGGTTTACAGGCTTTCAGCGTAACTGTGGGCAGCCAAAATATGCATATATCTCCGTAAATGATAACTTCCTACAGTTTTTCCTTACATATATACTACACGAAGCCATATTGAAAACAAATGTGGGGAACGTGGATTTGCAATGTGTTGTAAACAATTTTGCGACAGTGATGATGATAATGATGATGATGATGGTGATGATGTTGATGGTGTTGGTGATAATGATGATGGTCATGATGATGATGGTGATGATGATGATGATGATGGTGATGATGATAATGATGGTGATGGTGATGATGATGGTGATGGTGATGATGATAATGATGGTGATGGTGATAATGATGATGGTCATGATGATGATGGTCATGATGATGATGATGATGGTGATGGTGATGATGATAATGATGGTCATGATGATGATGATGGTCATGATGATGATGATTATGATGGTCATAATGATGATGATGATGATAATGATGGTCATGACGATGATGATGGTACTTGGAGAAGAAAAAGATTGTTACAATGGTAAATAAAAAAATTACTAGAGGCAGTATCATACATGAAGGAACTTAAGGGGACGTAAATTACAAAACAGAAACAGTCACTCAAATGTGGTCTTAACGAATAAAAGTAACAGCAGCAGTATAGTAATTACACGGACCAGCTGTTATCACAAAGGTTATATGCTAGAATCTTACAGTTAGATCACAGAACGGCCACTTATGTCTTCGTCTTGGGGGGGGGGGGGGGGGGGGGGGGGGGGGGGGGGGATAACTTTACGTATTGTTTATGCAGTGAATGTGTGAGCACGCTTCTTTTAAAAGGGAATTTATTGCGGTATTTTTGTGGTAACGGGAGAGAACTTGCACAAAAACAAGAAATTAATATTTAGGGCATGTATTTATTGCGTACTACTTTTTTCCAGTTACTAATATATATTTGTAATGCAAAACTTGCACCATTGTTTATGCTTACTTAAAATATTTATATTTTAATCATTTTAAATTGTGGTTCGGCTTGTCTCAAACAAATATAATTTATAAAACAAGCGTAGGCTTTAGCTCATACTTTTATAAAGCTATATATATCTTTAAATCTATTAATTATCCCATTGCGTTGGGTTATTACCTACCATGTTGAACTTGTACATGCGTTTTACATCCGGTGAACGCGCCATAAATAAAACCTTGAAACATACCGTCTCTCACCATCACCCGCCACGTGTGGTTGGTTTTGATTCTTCCAGGCTATGTTATTGTAAAAAAGTAGATTTATATCTGCGTCATAATTGTCTGTCAATCTGACACTGTAAATATATATGTACCTGTATATGTTTGTATGTATATATTGTGGAGCTATTATGGCGAGTAGAAATATCTTTAGTTGATTCGCTCACTATTTGTGGTGATGGAAATCTAGATAATTGATAGTCTCCTAGAATAACTGTAGAAGTGAATGTATGGTAACAGTAAACAAAAATAAATCTCCAAGAAAGTTCTCTTCATAAATGTTTATGCTCGTGACGTGAATAAGGAATCCCTGACAGAAAATGTGGAACAACATATAGAGAGAGAGATGGACAAAGAGAACGAAGAATAGACGACCTGTTCCAGGTCTGTATCTCTACCACAGCTATTCCCGGATTATCTGACCATTTGGATCCGGTCCGAAAATAAATTCTGATAGACTGTGACCCTACACTGCAACCTACCTAATCCTGTAGTGGAGGATTAGAATGTAGTTGAAATTAAGGTATAGAGTGAAGGATTTGTGAAATGTGTTCTATTAATAAGATGGGTATTAAATAATGACAACTTTACTTTTACAACATCAAATTATGAATGGGACACTACCCTGTAGTTAAATTATAGAAATTTAACAAATAGGGATTATTACATTAATTGTTGTTCAACAATTTGAAATAAAATAACAACATTAATTCAATCTAGTGATCATGTGACAATAAAATCAAACTAAATATATCATAATTATTGTTTTCTCTAAATATTAAATTTTATTAAATCATCCTAGACAGGGTATGATGGATGGTAATTGTTTTAATTTTGGATAAATTATACGAGGGGCGTTCAGAAAGTAATGCACCACATCGTTTTTCTCAGGAGCTGTTTATTCAAAAAGCATGAAATTTATACATAACATACATGGATATGTCATGTAAACATCGGTATTATTCAACATAATCCCCATCAACGTGTACGGCTTTATGCCAGCGCGAAACAAGTGCATGTATTCCTAGCCCGTACCAGATTTTGTCTTGATCATGTAGCCATTTCTTCGCTGCATGAATCACTCCTTCATCATCTTCAAACCTTGTCCCACGGAGTGCATCTTTAAAGTGGGTGCACAAATAACATGAAAATCAGAGGGTGCCAAATCGGGACTATAGGGTGGATGGGGTAGTACAGTCCAACCCAATTTGGTGATTGCTTCCCGTGTTGCCAGACTTGTGTGAGGTCGCGCATTGTCGTGAAGGAGAAGGAGGTCTGCTGGATTCTTGTGCTGCCGAACTCTGCGAAAATGTTGATTGAGTTTTTTCAATGTCTTAATGTAAGCTTGCGAATTGATTGTCTCTCCTCTTGGCATAACGTTTACAAGAATCACACCTTCAATGTTCCAAAAGACAGTGATCATGACCTTTCCAGCTGAAGGAATTGTCTTGAATTTCTTTCTTCTTGGTGATTGCGGATGATGCCACTCCATTGACTGTCTTTTTGTCTCAGGTTCAAAATGATGTGCCCAGTTTCGTCACCTGTAATGATATAGCCAAAAAGTTCTCTCCATCAGCATTGAAACGCTCCAACAATTCAGAAGAAATTGCTTTCCTTTGCAATCGGTGGTCATTTGTGAGACTTCGAGGAACCCATCTTGCGCAAACCTTAGAAAATCCGAGAGTTTTTATAACTGCATTTGCACTACCAATGCTGATGGACAGCTGTAAGGCCAATTGTTGAGTAGTGATTCGCCTATCAGTAAGAATAATGCCCTCAGCGCATTTCAACATTTCTGCGTTGGTGGCTGTGGCAGGACGTCCACAGCGCGGCCGATCAAGCAGCTCCGTATCTCCACTTCCTGATTCTTTGATTCTCTGAACCCAGCGACTGACTGTACTCCTGTCGACTGCAAAACTTCCATACACATCACATAGACGCTTGAATGTTCACAACTGTTTCCTTCTCTGCAACGAGAAATTCTATCACAATTCGCTGCTTATAACGCAAGTTGCTAACACGCTCCATTTCAACGGTATAGGGCAGCCGTATTATTTGGCCGGTTGCAGTGCAATTTAGTGCACACAATTGGCACATGCCATATTTAAAGTGAAATTTGTGCTTCTATTAATAAGATGTGGAGCCGCGCTAGCGTAGTGGTTACAACACCGCTCTGGCGACCGGGTGATTCAGGATCAAACCCGGGCGACGGCATTTGAGGATTTTTCGTCGACCGGGAATTGGACTGGATTAACTCGAGACCTGGCGAGCACATTTGAAGGAGTGTCGTCGACCAGGGATTGGCGGCTCCTGAGCCGACCCAGCTGCAATGGGTACCTCCGAAATCGGAGAGTATTTGCCTGAATGGCGAGGGACACCTGTCTCTGTACAAGAAAAAAGGGATACTCACGTAAAATCAATGTCAGGTTAGACATAATAATAACCTGAGATTTTGCCTCGAGTATTAGCCGGCGTACGCAAAAAAAAAAAAACACCTACTTATAAAGTAACATTCCTATTGTTAAATTACTGACCTCTTCCATGCGGTACTTCGTTCATAATGCTGTAGTTTACCTCCAATTCCAATAATGTTACACAGATTTGAGACTGGTCATGTTGAATGCCTAATACTATTGTAAACAAACGAATAAGAACGTCGTTTCATTGGTCAGTCTAGCATACACTGTTATAAAGTATGGCGTGCCGTTGTGTTATGAATGACGTGTTGTGAATCAGACTTCACGACAGCTCCATCCTTTATAAAGAGAAATAA
Source organism: Oreohelix idahoensis (assembly GCA_024509875.1). Classification (NCBI taxonomy): domain Eukaryota; kingdom Metazoa; phylum Mollusca; class Gastropoda; order Stylommatophora; family Oreohelicidae; genus Oreohelix; species Oreohelix idahoensis. The sequence continues at coordinate 128,216 of JAMPIV010004690.1, read as the reverse complement.
GAGAATTTGCTGGGTAAAATTTTCCAGGGTTTTTTTTTCTCTCTTCTGCTTGTTGTGAGAAGTGGTTAGTGCACTGGCTTCCTAGCTCGGTGGTCCATGGTTCGATCCCCAGCTGAGGTGGGATTATTTTGACCGCACACGGCTCCGAAGTCGACAATTCCTCATGAATTGGGTACCAGAGCAACTCTATGAAGGTTAAGTCCTCCGGCATGATGCTGAGCACATCACCCTTAGTGTGCTGATGGTCAAGAAAATATGGGCCTAACACCATATTCTCAATATGCCTCAAGAGGCGTGTAACGGGATCCTTTACCCTTTACCATGTTGTTGTGAGAGCTTCTTTCACCCAATCTGAGGTGCCATAGTAAGGAGCATCTCCACTTAGTTCGATCTGCAGCTTCGTTCTCCAATGATGAAATATTCATGTCCAGTGCCTTTAGCAAAAAAAGGAACATCAGGTTAAAAAAACCGTTCAGGAGGATGTGGTCGTCCACATTTGAAGTCACGCAAGGTTTGCCACTAGTAACCCCCCCCCCCACCTCTCCCCCCTTCCGCTTCACATTTCGTCACAAAAACCCAGACCCATCTCTTATGCAACTTCACAAATCTCATAACCCCTTTTCGCCAGGTGTTTGGAATACTGACACAACGAATGTAATCGAATGAAAATTAGTTAACTAGTTCAGAGAAAATAACAATCTTTTCTCGATTTTACAAATATTACTTTGCTGGTAAAAATGTTGCTGAATTTATTATAAATTACGCTCATTTTTGATTAATCAAATTCAAACAATACAAAGTAAACTAAATATAAAGTAAACACATCAATAGATTCAATTCTTACATGTTATCGTCTCATAAAATAATTTTTAACTTAAGAGCAAGTCCACAAAACTTCAAGGGTTTAAACACTGAAATTATAACATTAATATAAGTCGTCTACGAAGGAGTTGTTAGCTATTGCGGATAAAAATAGACTATGAAGATGGGGGTTCCGACATCTATTGTGTTCTGATATCTTTTCTCGTATTAGTTTGTTTGAGGTCACAAACCGCCCTTCCTTTATTGTCATACTTCGTCACAAAATGTTGACCCGCCGGCTTTTAATACGTGGTTTTATACACTAACGACCCCTACTCCCTCAGTGGCCCATAATCTCCATATTCTGTTATGACTGAAGAAGGCTACCACTAACTGTTAAAAAAAAGGTTTGTCATTACTTGTGTTCAATATCTTTACATTAAACCATTTACAACTGATACATGTCAAGTGCGGGTCCAAAGTCTCCAGTTTCGTCCATACATCGGACAAAACGTGGTGCTTTCAGCATCCAGGAACATCCTAGAATCGCTGCGTCTAAAGTTACTGTGTTGTAGCCAGTCAGATAACTTCGTATAGTGGAACACTGGGGCGCAACGCCTGGGCTGTTAAATAAGAGATACAGCAATTAGTCAAGTCTATATTCATGCGGTTGTCTGCCTTAATAAAGCAAATTCGAAAATATTTTTTCTCATAGCTCTGAGTGATGGGTGTTTGAAAATTTCCGTAATTTTACGTTAACTTCCTTATAAGGAGTGGTCACGTGGTGACCTCATGCCCTCATTCCCGACCCATTGAAGATGCAAACGTAAACACTTGTTTTGATTGGTCAAAACAACATTTTGGCTGCGTGCGCAAATGTGGAAGATAGAAACAGCTATATCCGCCCGTACACAAAATAATTGTTCGTTGCCTGTAACCATGTGTTCGATATTTTTCTCTTGTTTAAATTTCAGTGAATTGTGTTCTATTACTTCAAAATTGGAAGAATAGGTAAGAGATCAAAGCAAATATCTGCTGCCAGGTCGCGTCGACAGTATGTATGGTCTAGCAATGGATTTGGTAAGACAGAATCAGCGGTGAATAATAAACAAACTGATGTAGTCTCAACATTGAATTTCTGCATACCAGTATCCGATAGGCCTATAGTTCAAATTGCTGATCCAGTAGTGCCGTTCACCACTGGCCCAAGTCGATCTGATATAAAAATTAACTTGAGCACGAGCAAGAATGTTGCATCTCATAATACTGTCTGCGCCCAGCCTAAACCTACGTACAAAACCATTGTGGACATTTCTTTCTTCAACAACCTTCTTAAAAATGTTAATTGTAATGTGTGTAAGCAAAGCACATTGCAAACAAGAACTGACAACACCAAGTCTAAGGGTTTCTCTCTCTTCCTGGAAGTTGTGTGTCACACATGTGAAAAAGCAATTCCTAGAACGTACACATCCGAGAGGGAACCAGAAGGCCGCGGCCCTCGTGGACATGCAATCAACAAATCTGCTGTTCTTGGTGCCCTCATGTATGGAATGGGCCCATCTACGTTCAATCTCTTCTATGAGAACCTAGACCTCCCTGGCCTGCACCAGAAAACATTTCATAAATATGCAGATCAAACTTTTGATCATTTGGATACAATGCACTCTACAGTATTTCAACGTTCCGCCAGCATCGTCCGAGCTGAGCACGCTAAGAGTCAGCATCGTACCATTAATAAAAAAGAAGTCATTGACATCGCTGTCAGCGTTGATGCAACATGGCTAACTAGAGGTCATAAGTCACTGATAGGTGTTGTCAGTGTTATCGACATCTTGACTGGCATATCATCGATACGCATGTTATGTCTTCCTTCTGTCACACCTGTGAGAATACTGGACAGTGGCAACTGAAAACCTGTCTGACAAATTTGAAAAATGGAAAGCAGAGCATCAGAAGGACTGCTGCCGTAATTATGAAGGGTCAGCCGGAATGATGGAGGTAAAAGCCTGTGAAGTTCTCTTTCTTCGTTCAGTGGCAAATCACAAGCTACGCTACACTGTTTTGCTATCAGATGGCGATTACAAGGCTTACAACAGACTCTGCGACATCAAACCGTATGGATCAGAAGTTGACATAACCAAAGAACAGTGCGTCAACCGTGTTGCAAAGTGATTAGGCACTGGACTGAGGACACTGATTACTGACTGCAGGAAACAAAAAGTCACCCTTGGGAGAAATGGCCGTAGTCGTCTAACCCAAAATGCCATACGAAAATTGTGTATTTACTACACCAGGGCCATCCGCAAGCATAGTACGGCCCCAGAGATGAAACAAGCCATCATGGCTTCTCTCAACCATGGGTATTCGACAAACGACAAACCCAGCATAATTTGTGTCCGCCAGGAAAAGACTCCTGATTCTATCAGGCTTCCATCGCCAAAGGAGAAGCTGCCGGACCACACGAGACCAAGGTTTACACTCCTCTAGACTACAACCTGCTCCATAAGCACTTAGCCCCTATTTATGAGCGTCTTACTGATCAGCATCTGCTCAAACAGAGTGAGCTAGGTGCAACACAAAATGCAAATTAAAGCCTACACAATGTTATATGGAGTCGTTGCAGCAAGCGGAAATTTGTGTCATTAAAAAAAGCCAAATTCAGTGTCCTTGTGGCCGTTGGAGAGTTCAACTTTGGTCCATCAGCCAGTGCAGAAATAAAAAAGCTGTATGGTCAAGCATCTGGAACAAACTCAATACGCCTTGGACAGGTGCTATTGAGGAAACGTCTGGCCAACAGCCAGAAACATGAGGCTGACAAACTTATAAAAAGCAGAAAAATTAGGCAAGAAGTAAAACAAACGCGAGAGGAGGAGCTGCAGGAAGCTGAAGGATGTGCAGCATTTAGTCGTGGAGGATTTTAAACACATTCAGCCCCCCAGAATGGAGTATATTGACAAGACAAGGCACTCGGTGAGTAAAATGCATTTTTCTTAAAACTAACATTTTATTAACAAAATTTTTATTACTAACAAACTATCTAACAGAGTAGTCTCAAATTTGGCATGCATGTAGTACACATCTATATCTTTAAAGAAACACATTTGCATTTTTGATATTTTGGTAATTTGCTTTGATATATTTTTTTAAATATTTTTTTTTCTTCATTTTTTTCATTCAAATAAAGTGTATTTTTTAAAAACAGTCATTAAAAATAGAATTTTAAACTTATTGTTAAGTCATATTTTAATTAAGGGGAGTTAAGTGTTAAAGACTGGAATGTACGGGTCGGATTTTTGTACACGCTAGTAAACACGCTCTGCGTGATGAGAGTTTTTTTTTTAGTTGAGGGGTTGTATGCGGAGTAATGTTTAAACTGTTACCTGACTAGTTGTTACTTTGTTTAAAAATAGGATAAAGAAACTGGTCGAACGTTCTATGAATTAGTTTGGGGGGGGAAAGGCGGATGAATTCAGCTCACATCTCAAGCTGCGAGTTCGCGCTTGAATGAATTTTTACTTAGCAGTTTTGAGCAGCTGTTATTTCGTGAAAGTACGTTTTCTGGCAGAGCTTGGGAATGGACGTGATCCATTTCGCTAGTACGTTCCAGAATATATTTTTGTGAAAAGGAATAATTAATAATTCCAGAATGTACGTTGTTGAAGATTGAGAGATATTATATTCATATTGATTCAAAGCCTTGGATATTATGGCTTACCAATGTACTGTGTATTCAATTGAAGATTGAGAGATATTATTTCCATATTGATTCAAAGCCTTGGATATTATGGCTTGTTAATGTACTGTTTATTCTGTATGCGTATATTATGAACTGTCGATGCTCCATGACTTGATGTGAACTGTATTACCATGATGTCCACGTGACCGTGTAGTGAGTAAACAGTGTATAACGTTATCAGGAGTTTCAACGTTCCCCACACTGGCCACCACTTATGTTACCACTATGTTGAGGATTAACACTTGATATTTAACACTTATCAACAAAAGATCTTGTGATAAATTGTTTTAATTGTCGGTCACAACATGTATGTGCAATTTGATAATGTTTGGTCAATGGGAAACATAAGATTTTTGCTCTTGAAAATTGGTGAAAAACCCAATATGGCGGTTGTTTTTATTGGTTACCATGTAGAAGGAAAGAAGAAAAATTAGGCAAGATAAAGGCAAAAGGAGGAGCTGCAGGAAGCCAAAGGAGGTGCAGCATATAGCGCTGGACAATTTTAAGCACATTCCGCCCCCCCCCCCCCCCCCCCCCCCCCCCCAGAATGAAGTATATTGGACAAGACAAGGCACTCCGTAACTAAAATGCATTTTTCTCAAAACTAAAATTTTATTAACAAAATATGTTATTTTTTACAAACTATCTAATAGACCAGTCTGAAATTTGGCATGCATGTAGTACACATGCAGTACTTTGCAAAAAAAATGGCAGTCATATTTTTCGCAACGCAGCACTCTCATAGAAGCAAATAATAATAAAAACTGTATGTCCAGATGAAGATTGATATCTCCCCTATCTATTAACAGTGGTTTCAGTACAATATAATGTTGCCTTCTCCAGCAAGGCAAGCCTGGATGCGGCGAGGCATACTTCCCACAAATGTTTATAGGTAATTGTGAGTCAGACTGTCCCAGTATTTTTCAGCTACATTCTTCAATTGTTCAACGTCTCTGAGTCCACTCTTTTTTAAATGATTCTTGAGTAGTGCCCAAACGTTTTAAATTGGGTTTAGGTCGGGACTGTTGCTGGGCCACTTCAGCACTATCACATTCTTCTCTTGCAGCCATGCTTTGGTGGTATGAGCTGTATGCTTTGGGTCATTGTCATGTTGAGATGTGCACCCATCGGGGTACATGACCTGCATAAATGGCAGAAGGTGTCCCTCTAGTATGTCGATGTGCCTTTCTTTCGTGAGAATTCCTGTGAAAACACACAGTGGGGTGGCACCTCTTGCTGACACCCCTCCCCAAAGATGAAATTTCTGGGTATGTTTCGGTCGCTGGTACACAAGCGTTACAGAGTCTTTCGTCCAAATATTTATTTGAGCAGGATAAGACCAAACAGAACATTCATCTGAAAAAAATCGCATTGTCTCATGACAAATTTTTGTTTTCGTGGCACCAGTTCAAGCGCATCTGTTTGTGAGTCTCTGTGAGCAATGGTGACGAAATTACCTGCTTTTTTGTGTAATTCATCCTATGTAGCTCCCGGTTGATTGTAGCATTAGATACCTCTGGGCTTCCCAACTCGATCATGCGCTGCCGTTTGTTTTCTACACTCTTCATTCGCCCAGCCTGAACGATTTGGGCGAGACGCCGATGGTCCTTTGTGTCCAAAATTCTTGGCCTCCCACTACCTTCTTTTCGCTCGATTCCATTACCTGCTTTTAATTTACTCACAACTCTGTAGACAGTCCACTCAGGAATGTTCAAGGTTTTAGAAATGTTGGAACATGTTTGGTTTCCTTCATTCCAAAGCTGTGAAATTAACATACACTTTGTCTTTGTATCCATTTTCTGCCACTAGCATTAGAAATTGTCGTCTGCTCTGTTATCAAGGGACTGTACTCTACGCTAATTTTTTTTTTACTTTTGGTAGTGTTTGCTCACTTAAGTGGAGTGCAAATTTGGGGCAGAACATGCATATTTAATTAGATTTCAGCATATTTAGCTGAGCAATATGACTGCCATTTTTTTTGCAAAGTACTGTATATACCTTTAAAATTGCACAGGTTTTTTTGATTATTTGATAATTTGCTTTGATATATTTTTTAAATATTTTTTTCATACAAATAAAGTGTATTTTTAAGAACAATCATTAAAAATATAATTTTAAAATTTATCAAAAAAGCATGTGACAAATTGTTTTAATTGTCAGTCACAACATGTGTGTGCAATTTGATAAAGTTTGGTCATTGGGACACATACGTTTTTAGCTCTCGAAAATTGGTAAAAATTCCAATATGGCGTATGTTTTTTTTTGTTGCCATGGTAACCACATGTTTTTTAACAAAATAAACTGTAGAATTTGGTTCATGGACATACACTGTGTCTATTGAGCATATAAAAAGTTTGAAAATGTTATTAGAACAAAAGTTAGTTTTCACTGTAGTCCACCACCTTAATGTACATCTGTCTCTGCCATTCTGAGCACTGCTCTATAATGGGGGGTTGGTGGGGGGAGGAAATAACTTTACGTGTTGTTTATGCAGTGAATGTGTGAGCACGCTTCTTTTAAAAGGGAATTTATTGCGGTATTTTTTGTTGTAACGGGAGAGAACCTGCACAAAAACAGGAAATTAATATTTAGAAAATGTGTTTATTGCAAACTTTTCTTTCCAATTACTAATAAAAATTTATAATGCCAAACGTGTACCATTGTTTATGGTTTACTTAAAATATTTATATTTTAATAATTTTAAATTGTGGTCTGGCTTGTCTCTTAAGCAAATATAATTTGTAAAACTAGCGTAGGTTTAGCTCATACTTTTATAAAGCTATATATTACAACCCAATGCCTAGTATCCGGCTTTTGGCTGGGATCATGTGTCTACACACAGTGACCGGTACAAAAAAAAAAAAAAAAAAAAAAAAAAAAAAAAAAGTGACCGGTACATTGACATTCATGTGTCATTAGGTCCCTTGTGTGAGAACACAGAGGACCACTACGGTGACACATTATGTCATTGGGTCTTCTTGTGTTGGGACATGTGGTCTTGACCAGAGCCGGGTTTTGGGCGGGGACAATGCCACCTCATGCGAGGAAAAAATATGCGACCTCAAGCGAGAAAAAAAAAAAAAAAAAAAAAAAAAAAAGGTACAGTGACATTCATGTGTCATTAGGTCTCTTGTGTGAGAACACAGAAGATCACTACAGTGACACAGTTTGTCATTGGGTCTTCTTGTGTTAGAACATGTGGTCTTGACCAGGGCCGGGTTTGGGCGGGGAAAATGCGACCTCATGCGCGGAAAAAATATGCGACCTCAAGCGAGGAAAAAAAAAAAGACATTCATGTGTCATTAGGTCCCTTGTGTGAGAACACAGAGGACCACAACGGTGACACATTATGTCATTGGGTCTTCTTGTGTTGGGACATGTGGTCTTGACCAGAGCCAGGTTTTGGGCGGGGACAATGCGACCTCATGCGAGGAAAAAATATGCGACCTCAAGCGAAAGAAAAAAAAAAAAAAAAAAAAAAAAGGTACAGTGACATTCATGTGTCATTAGGTCTCTTGTGTGAGAACACAGAAGATCACTACAGTGACACAGTTTGTCATTGGGTCTTCTTGTGTTAGAACATGTGGTCTTGACCAGGGCCGGGTTTGGGCGGGGAAAATGCGACCTCAAGCGAGGAAAAAAAAAAAAAAAAAAAAAAAAAACTTGAAACATACCGTCTCTCACTATCACCCGCCACGTGTGGTCGGTTTTGATTCTTCCAGGCTATGTTATTGTAAAAAAAGTACATTTATATCGGCGTCATAATTTTCTATCAATCTGACACTGTAAATATATATATACATAGCCATAATTTTGACATTCAATAACTTTTTTAATTTAATGAGTTAATTGTTCAAATTGCACACGAGAATACCTTAGGGGTCACCCAATCAAGTGACAGGTATTTTGCATCTGAGTCACGAAAGTGTTTTGGCGTACGGGCTTTCTCGTTAGCATGGTGTGTGGCCTCCTCTTGCATCGATCAGTAAAATTCCGAAGTTAGTCATGTTACACAAATAGGGTCTTGCCATTTTTATTTTCCCAGCAGTTGTAAACACAGGACCAAGAAAGCGTTTTCATTGGTCGGTGTATCATATCTTATTACAATGTATGGCGCTCCGTATATTCAGAGTATTAGAATTCGTGATGTGAAACAGACGTCATTTCTCGACACTGGTGATATTTATTATTTGAAATTTTAATCCCCTAACAGTAGCAAATCACACAATGAAGCACTAAACAAATGCTGACCAAGGCTCTGAAAATATACAGTAATTCAAGAATCTCGTTAATCGAGGAAACAGCAATCCTCTATTTGCTTACAAAACAACTTCCAACTCTCATTCACTCTCTCTTTCTTTCTTTCTTTCTTTCTCTCTCTCTCTCTCTCTCTCTCTCTCTCCAAATCAAAACAAGCCCTTCTCTCACTTTCTCTCGTTGATTTAGATAGCCTAACAGTTCACACATGTAAATCCAGCCACATGTTCGCTTGGCCTGCGTGTCTACTCGTGCAAGGCTGAATACGACCCACAGCGAACACATTTGCACACACACACACAAACCTGGTCTCAACACTGTAGTAAAAAGTGCCCACGCTGACTGAGTTACCCACATAGTGTTGAGCGTATACTCAATGTGTATCAAATAGCAAAAATAAACTCTTTACAACAATATTCTACTCACAAACAAGTTTTAAAAAAAACTTGGTAAAAATTAACTTTACATCGGCTCACTCTTCCTGACTGGCTAACACTTAGTAGTGATATATAGTGGCTCACTTAATAAAATTCAAAGCATCCCGGTAACGAATAAATTTACCTTAAGGAAGAAACGAATGAATATATATTTAACATGAATTAAAGTAACACGGGATATCTTTTCTATTAGATTAAGTTAAAACCCCAAGGAATTAAACAAGTAAATGAGCTTACCGAATAAAGAATGAATTCCTTCAATAACAACTGTTATAAGCCCTGCGCAGAAGTATCACTTTGTTCATTGGCAGAATCCCTCTTGAGACAGTGGTACTGAGTGATAAAAACCTCGTGCTTAAATAGCAAGCTAGAGTTTACAGGCTGCTTTTGCACGTGTACTAGATGAAACACATTCAGGCGTAAGACCTACAGAAGACATTTCCCGGACGACTCAAGATACAAGAACAGGACATAATTTGCCGCAAAGCTGGCGGTTCTACGAGCGACTGGGGTTCGCTGGAGGAGACGAGGGCGGCACACTAGCCGTTCTCGAAAAGGAAGGTAGAATAAAAGAACCTATAGCTAGATGCCGCTGCCCACGTTTAAAGGGTAGAATTAGCCTATCCAACGTAAGATTGAAATGACCAATGTCAGAACTAGCGCTATTAGGAGCTATAAGACAGAAAAGTGGGCGTGGACAAAAGTTGTGAACAAGACAGGGCAGACCACTCGGCTAAAAGTGACAGACATTTCAATCAAATCATGACAATAGTGTGACATTTGAAACGTTAATGAACTATGTAATGACGTGCAGTGTTAACCCTTGGCTAACAAGATGGATTTGTATTACGCTTGAAAACATAGACATCAGAACCAATGTGCATTTGTCCGGTACCACCCACAAAGTCCTCCACTATCACCTTTGCTGTTTAACATCTACACAGCAAAAGTAGACTCCATTCCGCCAACGTGGCTGGGACAATTATTGGCTTTAGCAGATGGCATACTGCTTTAAAGAACTGGCTCTGACCGACAGGAAATGGTCAACTGGATACACAGGACACTGCTGATTAATACAATTTATTTAACAAATAGCTATAGCTAATAGTTAACTAATCCTAATAGCCACTAATTAATATAAAAACAAATTAACCAGTACTAAAAGTAAACTACAGATACAGTAAGATTAAAGGGAGATGCTACTTATCTGGAATATGGCTTTTGAATATGATAATAGGTAAGCTGGTTCACTCCGGACACAAGCGAACCTTCTCATTTTTTTTAAAATTCTTTTTTTCTTTTTAATTCTCAAAAGTGAATTTGTTTACTTCTTCTTCTTCTTCCTCGTTCGCCCTGAAAAGGACGGTGGTTGCGTTGTGTCTGTTTATGCCGTAGCTGTGATATCTGCACCTTTCGGTCGACACATCCGACTTCAGCACGGCATTTTTTGGGACAGGGTTTGCCTTCCCTCTTCGATCCGTACTCGCTCAGCCAAACTGTACTGCTGCAGACTGTTTCCAGGACCACCACGTGGAGGTGGAGTACGGTCTTGACCAGCTCTGGTTCGCTGATCCTGATGCAAGCAGTCAAGCTATGGGTCGCTGACTGCATTCTCTATTGCTGCATCTTTGGGTCCCAATTTGTTTACAATACACGTGAAAAATTAAGTCATAAAAATTATAAAGAAATGCAACTGCAAATACAAGGACAAAGAAACATGCGTTGGTACAAGCCCCAGCATACACACACACACTCATACAGAAGTATAAACATACATACATACGCCACTAATACTTCTTTTTACTATTAATAAATCTAATGTCGCAATATCTACTCAAGTTAATGGGGCTTGTTTTATCTGAAAAAAAACTACGTGGAATGATTTAAGTGTTTTGTTTTCTGTGTGAATATATTGTAGAAACAGTTTTGAGTTAAAACTACTCGTTTGTTCATAGACGGCTTTCTTTCTGCAAATCTATACTAGATGTCTATATTCTGCCAAAAGTGTAAGTAACTGAACTTTAATGCATGGAGTAATTTTGGAAAAGATGTTGAGCATAACTGCTTTATACAAAACTATTTCTGTTGTATTTTTTGTAATGTCTGTTTCAAAGTTTGTGTCAGACTATTACAATTACAGACCATGCGTTCCTCTGCCTCTTTGGCGTTTAGTCTTCAAAGTTTACTTATTGTTTACTTAGTCGTTCCTCTTCTACCGTGAGGCGTAGATGTTTGGAAGAGAGAGTGCCATACTATCCTATTGGGTGTCTTCCTCCTGGCCTGGTTCCATTCTAGCGATCGGTCCGTCAGAGATTGTCTAATGTTGTCCTCCCAACGGACTTTTATTGGTTTGGATACCTGGCTCTTAGTTTCCCATACTTGTCGGGGTGGCCGATCTTCTCCCATTCTGGAGACATGGCCAAACTATCTTAGTTGGGACCAGTGGCGGATCTACATTTTGGGGGCCCTGAAGCTTGAACTCTTGGATGGGCCCCTTTTATTAAAAAAAAAAAACAACAAAAATTGTGAGGATGGAAATGACATGTATTATAGAGATAAATGGACTTGGAGGACCTGAAGTTCAGGCTTTATAGTAGATCCACAACAACACACATATAAAAACTGAAGACAAATGAATGAATTTTCAAAAAACAAACAACTCTGCTGGAAGTTGAATGCAGAACATTTGCTTGGAACGCATATGTTCTGATTACTAAACCACTATCCACCTTGGTATATGTGATTTTTAAAATCTTAACTATTTTAATGATTGCCTCCATCATTCAGAATTAGTTTGTTGAAGACATACCAAGAAAATTATAAGATAAGAAAATTAGCAATGAGGAAAATATAAAATATTTTAATACATTTGTTAAAAAAACAAGGCTGACAAGGTGTATCCACAAGAGATTTGTGCTCAGAAGGAAAAGTTAAACTTACCAGAACATACTACATGAAACACATTTTACAAAATACTCTTATTTCTGTTTGTTCTAGCAAAATATTTACGTACAGTTTTGTCGTATGAGAGTTTCCTTGCAATGTCATTTTCTAGAGACAATATGCATAAAGAATTTAAGCGCTCTTCAGTCATGGTAGACCGAAATTTGTTGTTTTGTTTATAAAGGATAGCTTTGAAAAATTCCTTTCTGCTTCACAGCTCGTGATGGGCATTGTCAAGTGCAGCTTAAGCGCAGTAGTAATATTGGGGAATACTTCAATTAGGTGTTGCTCACAAATAAGCTGAAGAACTTCTGGGCATTGTATTTTAGATGGCGTGTTTTCTTCTGTGTTCTGGGATTTCCTAAGGTGCAAATATTCTTTGAACTGATAACACTCGTTCACTAATTTGTGGTCAATACCATCTTTGTAATACGATATTACAAGTTTAATACTGTCCTCATTAATTTCAGAATTGTTCACCAATTCTGAGTGGAACTTGAACCTTTTCGCAATCTGCTCATATCGGTCAATCCTCTTGCGTAACTCGATTATCAAGCAGTCACAGAGTTGATATAGAACTTCTATCCTAAATTTGTCAGCTCCTCTCAAAGAAGCTATACCACTTGTTCCATCTGAAAATTTCCTTGTAACAATGCGTTTGGAAGCATCAGAATAACTTGAAGTGATATCTTCACACAAACCTTTTGCTTCTGATTCACAGTGTGCAATCCTATCGGCTGACTTTTCTCTGAGTTCTTTAACAAACAAAAGTAAAGATGAAAGCAGAAGATAACCTTCAAATACATCAAAACCAGGGGTTTGAAGTTTCTTACTTATTTTGTTGAAACGCTCCAGCACTTCTTCCCAAACGACTGTTAAAATAGCATATTTCAGCTGTACCAACTTGTTGTATAAATTCTTTGCATCTCGTTTACATTCAGGCTTGTCTTCTGAGTCTTCAAAAATATGTTTGAGAGTTTGTAAAATACCCATATATCCATTTTTAATTGCCCGGACTGCTTCATAGTGTGCAGACCATCTAGTTACACTTAAGCAAAAAAAAAAATGTAGATTGCCCTGTGTGTTTAAAATCCCCCATCTTTGTGGAGATCCAGAAAAGAAAACATACAGCTCCTGCAAAATGCCAAAATAGTCAACAACTTTAGGTACAGTAGACACTGCCTTTTCTCCAACAGGGTTAAAAGAATAGGCTGCACATGGTAAATAGTTTGCGTACCAGTTGATGTTTTTAAAGAGTGCTTGCAGCCCTTTCTGCGAGCCCTTCATGTTAGATGCATTTTCGTAGGACTGAGCACGGATATTTTCAAGTGAAAGCTTATGTTCACCCAGGTCTTGTTGTATTTTGTTGAATAAGGTCGTGGATAAATGGTTTTCTATCGGTAAAAATGTAAAAAATCTCTCACAGGGTGTTCCATTATAGCAGTATCGAACCACAATTACCAGCTGGTCAACATGTGTCATGTCAGGCTTAGAGTCAACAATAATAGAATAGTATTTGGTGTCTAGATTTGATTCACAAGTTCATCTTGCACATGTTTTCCCATAATTTCTATCAATTCTTCATACACGGTTTTGGATAAGTAAGTAGCATTTTCTTTTTCATTTTTACATTTCTCGAGATGTTCATGTAAAAATGGGTCGAATTCTGCAATAAGTTCAATGGCCCCCATGAAGTTTCCATTATTTGGTGAGTCCTACTTCTCCTCATGACCTCTAAATGCCATGCTTCTTTCACTTGAAATCTTTATAACAGCCACAACTCTTTTCAGTACCGGTACTTCAAAATAGTACTGTATGGTTTTTGTCATCTGTTCTTCAAGTTGCTGATCCACTGTATTTTTATTTGACTTTCTTGTTATCCAACACAACTTCGCCCTCTTATGTTCCATGCTGTCTTCATGATTCTCCAGAGTTCTGAGAACATTCATCCAGTCAGAAAACCCATCTGTTGTAAGTGATGTTTGGCATTTAGAAAAGAGTTTGCAAACAAAACAGTATATACAGCCTTTGCTCACTGAGTAAACTAACCAGGATCTCATCACAGACTGGCCATTTTCAATCTTTTTTTCAAAATATTTGTTTGAGAAACGTCTGTTTTGCTCCTTGTAAACCCTGCTTGATTCGGTATAAACATCATCTGGTTTTTTATTTTGAAAAAATACCCATGTCTTGCATTAAACAATTCTGTATGAAATCATCCTCAGCAAGAGAGAGGTTGGTAAGAAAACGAAGATGGCTGTATACCGCTCCACCTATGTCCCAGTCTTGACATATGGATGCGAGTCATGGGCAATGACTACAACCCATAAAAGCCAGATCCAAACCTCAGAAATGAGGTATCTGAGGAAGGTGGTTGAAGTAACAAGAAGAGACATGGTACGCAACCAGACGATACGTCAAGGCCTAAAATGCCACCCCCTACAGACCCAAGTAGAACAGTCCCAACTAAGATGGTTTGGCCATGTCTGCAGAATGGGAGAAGATCGGCTACCACGACAAGCATGGGAAACAAAGAGCCAGGGATCCAGACCCCAGGACGACCCAGAGTCCGCTGGGAGGACAACATTAGACAATCTTTGGAGGACCGAGGACTGGAGTGGAACCAGGCCAGGAGGAAGACAGCCGATAGAATAGTCTGGCGCTCTCTCTTCCAAACCTCTACACCTCACGGTAGAAGTGGAACGACTAAGTAAGTAAGTATGAAATCATTATCAACTCTTATGGGCCAGTTTTCGAGGTCACTGTATTCTTTGAAATCACTGAATTTTCTTCCTGTTTCATGTTTCTGCTCAGTCTCTGCTTGTTCCGCGGTACGTTCACGTTGACCTCTGTGATCGTCATCTGTATAAAAAGCGTCAACAGTGGGTTGAATATTGCTAGAAAGAGCTCCCACAGTTTGTGCACTATCAGTGGCTTCAATGGTGTTTGCTTTGCTTGTTTCAACTGTAGGTGTTGACAAACTTGACATTGTCAAATAGTTTGTTAGTTTTTGACATTTAGAGATTTCGTCAGATCGCTTTTCCTTGAGTTTGCGTTTTTTGGTATCCACTTAAATACTTTCGTGAACTCATTGTTATTCCTCTAGGGTCTTGACCTCTGTTAAAAAGGGAAAACTATTACATTAGCCACAACAGAACAGCCAACTCACCGCGACACTCCACCTTTACAACATCTGTGCTACTGACTCTCAAACTTTGGGATTGTTGAAATACTTGTATATACCCAAAAAAATTAATCAATTTGAGTCGTGCGACTATTGTCGCATGTTTTGAAAGGAAAAAATGTTAGGTCTACTTTCTGAGAACGCGTTTTTTCGTTTACGGCTAGCCTACATGATACATTAATAACCTTTTCATTTTTATTTTAACTATTATTTTGTATTAAATTACATTATATTATTAATATTATTATTTTTAAAAAACCCCTTCTCATACAGTAGACCCAAAATTTTTAAGCAATGTGGACTAAAGTCACTTTTGGGGCCCCTCCGGGATTAGGGGCCCTGAAGCTTAAGCTTCATTAGTTTCATAGTAGATCCGCCACTGGTTGGGACTGTTCTACTTGGGTCTGCAGGAGTTGGGTTTTTAGGTCATTATGTATCGTCTGACTTGTCCATGTTTGTTGCAGTTTTTGGGGTAAAAAGTTTTTTACGGGACGGGATAACTAGCCCCATGCCTAAATCAAGTCCCACACAAAAAAAAAAAGAATCTTCAACTCAAATGTGAAGTCATTCATATTGTATGACTCTGAGACATGGAGAACAACAAAAACAACAACCAAAAAGCTACAGACTTTTATAAACGGGTGCTTGCGTAGAATAGAGGGACTGAAATGGTATGACAAAGTCACAAATGTGGAATTGATGACAAGAACCAGACACATGCCAGTGGAACAAGAGTTGAGAAGAAGACGCTGGCGATGGATAGGACACACATTGAGGAGACTTGTTGATAGCATTACTGTTGGGAGTAGAAAATGCCTTAGTTTTAACGCCCAGTTTGGCACTTTGCCATTTCACCCAAATGGCCACTCTGTGTCACGTGATGAGACTGGCTGTGAAAGTTTTGCTAACGAGGCAGGTAAAAAAACAAGAGAGAGTTAGCAGCGAAGAGAGGGCAGTCAGTGTCCAGCCGTTTTACGGTTGAGATGTGTGTTTGGGCGTGTGTGGTTAGCACTAATGTATATTCCGTTTTTACATGGAAGTATTATAATGTATGGCATATTTAACATTCATAATTGTTCATGCAACTGAGTGACTTTTATTATTATTATTAATCTTGATTATGTTCTTATTGCCTGACCACATCAATGGGTCTAATGTGAAGTTCGTCGTGATGTGTAATAAAGTTACAAACCGTCATTCAGTTATTATTACTTTCGTTGGAGAAAGAGAGATGAGGATAACATGGAAAGAACTTGAGCGGATGGCACAGGACAGGAAGACTTGGCATGTGTTTGTTGAAGGCCTATGCTCCTTGGGGAGCTAAAGGGTATTGATTGATGTATCGTCTGGTTGTGGACCATGTCTCTTCTTGTTACTTCAGTCACCTTCCTCAGATACCTCATTTCTGAGGCTTGGATCTGGCTTCTGTGGGTTGTAGTCGTTGTCTGTGTCTCGCATCTAAACGAGTTAACATTTGGATTAATCCGTATTTTTATTTCTTTCTCTATGAATGAAGTGTGTTGAGTTATATAATAATCAGCACATCTTCTCACTGTCAAATGTAACGGAATTGGTAACACACTATCCATTTTTTTTCTTTCCGTCTATTATTTTGCCGTTATACCCTGTTCAACCAAAACGGTTATATTTGGGGTATATAGGGTGTTAAGTTCTTCGATGTAGCACGTTCCTAGTCCTGAAAAGGTTTGGTCCTGAAAAGGACCGCTAGCTGCCTGTTTGGTCCCTTCTCGTTGTTATCTTTGTCGGCTGTATGTTGATTATGACTGTCTCTATTATATTTGGTAGGAGTTCCTCTAGGGTTTTTGTAATTATTTTGTCTTCCTTCAGCTCTGCAAGTTTGGTGATGTCCAGTTCTATTTGGTGCTGAATGGATTTCGTGTCCTGTAATGTTTCCTGGGCGCTCTGTAAGGCTCCAATTGTTTCGTCTCTTATGGTATCTGTGTCTTTGTTGTGCTGCCTGTTCTTCTCCACTTTGAGTTTTTGTTTTATGTCTCGCACCTCTTTGGTAAGGTTTATTAGTTGGGCTCTTGTGTGCTGTTCCATTTTAGCAGTGCCACCTGAAGCGACTCAGTGTCTTGCTTCTCTGAAGAAGACGTTTTTTTGGTTACATATTCCTTCAGTATGGCCGTGGTTCCCGACACAGTTTGCGCAGGTTCTGTTGGAGTTGCGCACTTTATAGTTGGTATCCCTTTTCGCGTGAGGACATTCATTGTAAGCGTGACTTCCCACACAGTACCGGCAAACTGTCTCTCTTTTACAGGTTTTCTTAGTGTGCGAAAATTGCTGGCAGTTTGAGCACTGCATAACAGGACGGATGCACTCTTCTGTTTTTCGACATCTATTGTCTAGGTTAAGTTGACTTGGTCTTGAAGTCCCTTCAACAGTTAAGATAACTATGTTTGTGTCCTTCTTGTCCCATGTCTTCAGTCTTTCAACCTGTGTTATTTTGACATTCTTGTTTTCTGTTTGCAGGCGGCTGCGGACTTCTTGTGTAGACCAATTGTTGTCGACCCCTCTTACAACTATCTTTTTGGTTTTCTTGTAGATCTCCACAGTAACTTTAATCTGGTGGGGCAGCTGGATTTCTTTGTGTCCGGACTCTAGTTCGACCATCAGCTCGTTTGTCTTGTCGGTGTTATTTAGATCTATTAAAACTCCTTTTTCGTGTCTTGTATCTCTAATTATACTCCTCCTGCCCTTTATTGCCTCGAAGATACCGATCACTTTATCGTCGGGTATGGCCCTGAGTGAAGCCTCACTTCCCGACATCTGAGTGATCTTAATGATCCTCTCCTGTAGTGCCTCGTGAGAAACGGCATTTCTTGGCTTGCGAAGTTGGCACGCTCCGACTTCCGTCTCAGTTTGAGCGTGTGGTCTGTGGGACGGACTCTCCTGATCACCGTGTGGCACTTAGTTGTTTTCCGTTGAGTCTCAGGTATCTCTGTGTCTGCTATTGGTACGTCAGGAGCTACTTCTAATAATTGTAGAGATTGACTTAGGAACTCGTCTCTGTCTTCACGAATTCTGCGTAGTGCTTCGATAATGATATTTTCTGGGTCTAACTCATTAAGTTCTGATGTTATTGTCCTCTCATCCGCAGCAAGCTGGGAGATGAAGTCTGGCTGTTCTGCCCTTCTGTCTTACTCTTGTGCATGTACCTGTCTCAATTGTACAGCTGTTTCTTCCACCTCCTTAGCATTTGAAGATGGGTCGGCTGTTCTCTCTGGGTGGCTGTTTCTGGTTTTTTCTTTTCTTCTTGGCGTTTGGTTTGGATCGTACCATTTGTACTATACTGCGATGTGTTTTTTTTTTTCTTTTTCTCGCATGAGGTCGCATTATTTTTTCCTCGCAAGAGGTTGCATTGGCACACGCCCAAAACCCCCGGCCCTGGTCAAGACACATGTCCCAACACAAAAAGACCCAATGACACATGTGTCACTGTAGTGATCTTCTGTGTTCTCACACAAGGGACCTAATGACACATGAATGTCACTGTACCGGTCCCTGTGTCTAGACACATGATCCCAGCCAAAGGTCGGTTATATTAGGGCGAATGTCCAAATATAAAAGACCCTTAGATCTGGGTATATTATATGTTTTGTTGTACGATAAAAACAAGTTACAATTTGTAATAGACCATACATTACAAGTTAAATATGCAAATATACAAAAAGTCATTGAATACCCAGCCTGCTCTTGTAAAATGTATTCTTTAAAAAAATTATAAGACACCAAAAAGATTACCATACTTAAAATATGAAATATTATCTATCTATCTATCTATCTATCTACTATCTATCTATCTATCTATCTACTATCTATCTATCTATCTATCTATCTATCTATCTATCTATCTATCTATCTATCTATCTATCTATCTATCTATCTATCTACTATCTATCTATCTATCTATCTATCTATCTATCTATCTATCTATCTATCTATCTATCTATCTATCTATCTATCTATCTACCTATCTATCTATCTATCTATCTATCTATCTATCTATCTATCTATCTATCTATCTATTATCTATCTATCTATCTATCTATCTATCTATCTATCTATCTATCTATCTATCTATCTATCTATCTATCTATCTATCTATCTATCTATCTATCTATCTATCTATCTATCTATCTATCTATCTATCTATCTATAAATCTATCTATCTATCTATCTATCTATCTATCTATCTATCTATCTATCTATCTATCTATCTATCTATCTATCTATCTATCTATCTATCTATCTATCTATCTATCTATCTATCTATCTATCTACCTACCTTACCTATCACTATCTAGAGTTGTGCTAGAAATGTCTGGCTTTACCTAGCAATGTAAAAGATGATTAAAGCCATTACACATAAATGCAAACACTTTGGGCTACTAAATATGCTTGATTGCTCATCTTTCGTCATCTTACCCTTTACCTTCATTCTACTAAACTCGAGCTTAGGTATAAACCGCATAAACTGGAATCTCGTTGTAGTGGAGCCGGCGTCAAGCAATTCACTCCCTGTCTATAATCTGTTGGGTCTCAAAGAATGCTTCACCTTGTGGGAACATTTTCCGCATGCTATCTATCTACAAATTGACTTGAAGTCCCAGCTATTTCAGCAGATTTCTAAATTGTCACGAGTTCTTATCTATATGCCACCATTATCTGATTAATTCGTTTCTAATTATGTCTTATTTTACTGTATGAATTGTTTTTTCATTGTGTTTTGTTTCTATTAGTTTTTTTTTTTTTTTTTTTTTTTTTTTTTTTTTTTTTTTTTAGGTATTAATTTTGTTAATTATTTTAATTAATAATTTTTCCCCCCTTAAAATTTAATTATGTCTGGATGTTACAAATGTATGTTATTATTATTTTTACCTCGATAATTTTGTACGCTTAAATAATGCTAAAAATACTTTTATGTGCTACTGAAAGGATTTCGGTATGTAAGATGACAGAGAGAAGAAGGGCCAGAATGTAAGACAGGCCTGCGTGCAAGCCTATTCAATCCTTTGAAAATATAGTTTGTCAAAGCGTTCGTTCTAACTCGTTATCTATCTATCTATCTATCTATCTATCTATCTATCTATCTATCTATCTATCTATCTATCTATCTATCTATCTATCTATCTGTGTGTCTATCTGTCTGTCTGTCTGTATCTATCTATCTATCTATCTATCTATCTATCTATCTATCTATCTATCTATCTATCTATCTATCTGTCTGTCTGTCTGTCTGTCTGTCTGTCTGGTCTGTCTGTCTGTCTGTCTGTCTGTCTGTCTGTCTGTCTGTCTGTCTGTTTGTCTATCTATCTATCTATCTATCTATCTATCTATCTATCTATCTATCTATCTATCTATCTATCTATCTATCTATCTATCTATCTATCTATCTATCTATCTATCTATCTATCTATCTATCTATCTATCTATCTATCTTTCTTTCTTTATTTTAAAAACATACTTTAATTATGATGATTATTGCAAATGTTTGATGTTATATTACTTTTATAATGATAAATGCCTTAAGATTGCTTAAAGTAAATGTGAGGATGAAAGGATACAGTATACATGATGAGAGAGAGAGGAAGGGCAGAATGTCAGACGGGCCTGCGTGCCCAATTCTTAACCCTTTGAAAATAAAGTTCGTTCGTTCGTTCGTTCGTTCTATCTATCTATCTATCTATCTATCTATCTATCTATCTATCTATCTATCTATCTATCTATCTATCTATCTATCTATCTATCTATCTATCTATCTATCTATCTATCTATCTATCTACCTACCTACCTACCTACCTACCTATCTACCTATCTATCTATCTATCTATCTATCTATCTATCTATCTATCTATCTATCTATCTATCTATCTATCTATCTATCTATCTATCTATCTATCTATCTATCTATCTATCTATCTATCTATCTATCTATCTACCTACCTATTATATACAACTTTAATCTGATTTGTTTCAAGAAGGATTTTATTTTTGTTTTGTTTGGTTGTTTTTGCGACAATTCTTATTGTTTTTGTTTTTTTTATTGTTTTTGACCGTACTTTATTTTTTAATTGTAATTTGATATTGTAAATGTATGTTGTTATATTACATTTATAATGTTCATTGCCTCTAAATTAATATTAAAATGATATGGGTGGTTTTAGGCTGACTACTGGCCACTATGAACGTTGCAGGTATAAGTCCAAAGTCGTTGCAAGTATGTAGCCATGTTAAGTACCACCCCTATAGACACCAGGTAAGTTCTAGGCTGTGGTATGAGGTGTCTCGTCTGGTTTGTTGTTGTTTGCTGGGAGTGTAGGTGTGATGTATTTCACAGATCTACAATACATCAGTTATGACATGGAAAAGTCATAGAAGGGTGTAAACTGCTGTTGACGTTTCCATCATTTATTTTCTGACGCCACAATGACAAATACGTTACATCCATTTACATAAGTCATAGTCACTGTAGTACATGGTAATCAACATACATAAAGTTCTCCAGTGGATCTTGTATATATCCTATGAGCTTACAACCGCATCAGCTCCATATCATAATGCACATAAGTTTAACAAAACTCCTCTCCGATGCTAGCAGACCAGATATGTAAAGTGAGTCCACCACTGGTCGCACGAGAAAGGCGTTTCAAGAGTACAGGTTAAATTGACCTTTGTAGAATTTATAAGTCTAACCTCGCCGTTGATATCGTCGCTGACATAGCGAAGTTCAAAGAGCATAGAAACTGTTCTCTGGGCCTAGAGCGACCCGTATAAATCTCAGGTATGCAGATACATGGGGTGTAATCTCTAGTAGAAGAACCTCTCCTTTCTGTAAAAGGTAAGTGAGCAGAGAACGACCAATGTCAAACATCTAAATAGATTACAGATTTCAACATAAAGAGGGTATTACCTTGCTTCGAAATAACACCACAACACATACGCCTCCAGGCGTTTTAGAATCATCTAGGGAAAGACCTCGTTAGCTAAACTAACACACAGGAGGACTACAAATTCCCTATCAAAAGATCACAGACGCAGGAATGCGTCCTCTCTGCTCAAAACATCTTGTCGAATCCCCTGACCGGAAGACTTCTCAAAACATCTTAAAGTTCAGACATGCGCAGAACTGCAATAATACACTGAGTAACCCTTCAATACGAGACGATGTTGGAGAACTCATTCAGGCAAAATTTTGAATCGGTTACTAGTCAACGCTTTGTAATATGGACAGGAAATAAACCTTCAACTCAGGGTTCTGAATTTCTGTTCAAGAAATTCATGGTTTAAATGTCCTTGGACACAGCGTTAGTAATAAATATGGGACACTCGGCAGTCCAGACACAAGGAGAAATGGATATAAACTACCATTATAATGCTATTCTACTGATCGCGCTCTAAAACAATGGGTTATATACATTTGACCAGGAAAATTTATAAATGTTCAATTCAGACATGTTAATTTTACAATGTCTGTTAGAAAAAGAAATATTTATGTGGTTAACAGATTAACCGGGCACCCTCCCCAGGGATAATTGAGAATAAAAGAGAATTGCTGATAACACCCCCCCCCCCCCCCATAAGATTTTTTATTACCCACAACCCCCCCCCCCCCCCCCCCCCCAATAGATAGGCTCCGGAATGCCGTACAGGCTTTACGATCGCTCTCGGTTAGTGTTGGCGCGGATATAATAATGCCTAATATGAGGCGTAGAGCTCGGATTCGAATATCATTAGAGGAGCTTGGTTCGTAGCCTGACTGGGTGTTAGAATGGAATTCTATTTTTATTCTCGAAGACATCTTTGATGATGAATCATAGAATATTTTCCCTAATGGGATTACACGTATTATCTTCACCATCGGGATGGTGTCGCGAGCCATCCTTAAGCATAACGGGCCTGAGTTCTATTGCAAATTAGAGTGCAACAAAAATCAGACAAATGTGACAGAATGCCAGAGTAATAGTCCCCAGCCTTATTCTACCCTGAAGATTGCTCCCTCCCAAGCCGTCCCTCATGTCTGCCGCTTGCATCCCATCCCGACACCAACCAAAGAGTGAATGGAGTAAATAGCTATATCATCTCAAGCTAAACCCCGCATGTCCTAAGAGTGTGCCTTAGAATGGTACACGTCCCCCCTGGGCGAGCCCTGGAATACTCGAGGTTTTAAGCACAACGGCCCCCGTGCGATACCTCCTATTAACTGAATGACACGGACCATAACAATAAACTCATAACTTTCGGTACAGTACACAATGCATGTAACAATAATCATTACGTACACACCTTGGCCTCAGCATATAGCGGAGAATAAATTACCCCGTGTCCCGCTTGAGAACGTATATGAGGGGCTTATTTATTTTAAAGACGCACACTAACGTAGTCCTTGATAGAAAGGTTTAGAAGCTTGAAGTTACTTATTAGGGTTTTTACATAATATTTTCCTTTATGTGTCTTCGCAGTCGTCACAGTGGTGTGCTGCGAAATCCTCACAGAATAAAGCACATATATGTTATTTGTTGTAGATAACTATGTTTAAATTTTCCAGAGAAGGTTACTTACTTTACTTAGTATGTCGATATAGTCGTTCCCCTTCTACCGTGAGGTGTTAGACGGTTGATATAGTTTCGGATATGAAGTGCTAAGTTCAAAATACATTCTTTTAATCTGTGGCCATGTGGAATATATTTCATGTTGCCTTATAATGCCTACATATCTTAGGCGAGTGCCCTAACTTCCGTTTGTTAGTACAACTTGCATAAGGTTGTGACACGAACAAAAAATTAACTAAACAGTCAGAGAAATAGAATGAGGGGCGGACTTCTTGATCGAAGTACCAAACTTATGCAACATGTTGTAAAAATGCAATTAATTCCATAAGAACAAGTGATAAACTTGAGTGCGATTGCGGAATATATCCAAATATTTAGAGAGTAAACGGTTATGAGATCTCGAAAGTTTATCAGGAAATATATATGGACAGTAGTAATCCAAAGTGGAAATCATGTGAGGCATTCTGGGAAACATGGAATGTCTTGTGCCATCACATTATTCCGAACCACGGTTAGCTCGCACGAGAAATTGAAAAGGGTTGATGATGATATGGCTTATCAAACGTGGTCCTCGAGAGGGATTTTCCCGTTGCTTTTTTTGCCTCTGAAATTAGCTGTAAGAGCTTTCTGGGTCGGTTTTTGGTCCCCACTTGGTTGTGAGTTGTGAGAATTCTGTGTCCCTTATTGAAGGGGGGAATCTTTCTGTAACTGTGAATTGACCATAATCACTCTTATAAACCTAATATTATTTCACGATCTTAAAACCGAGTAATTCCTTTCTGCAGCATTTAATGTTGCTAGGAGATTTTTCATCAACCCGGATTGAGGAGTATCTGCTATACTCCCTGGCAGTAGTGCCTGCCCCAATCCATGTGGACGAGGCGTCACTTCGAAGTCATCAAAATAATGCTTCTCAAATAGTATGGTATCCTTACAGGAACTAGGTGGAGTTGTAAAATAGAAGTTTTATCGTGGGGGTTGCACATCATTGTGGTAATTGGCATTTCTTGATGTTAGAGCAGCGGATCAGATTAGGCGATTCCTCTTCTGACTTTAAAAGTTAAATAGAGGTGCCATAAATGGAGGACAGTAATTCGGAATTGGAATCGTTCCCGTAAAATTGTATCGATACTTCATTTAAGCGATGATCTACGCCACTTGTTTTTTCGTGCTTTGGGACTGTAAATGTTTTAGTATTTTGAAACGATTGTGGTCCTACTGTTATGTAAGAGACCGGTTATGACCAACACGTGTTTAATGACCAGATAAAGAAATTTTTTCACTAATAACCTTATAAAGGCTTTAGAGGTGTTTTTGCGCTAGTTTATTTATACTCGCGCAGAAGTGTACGTGATAGCAATCCGTATAAACCCCAAATATGTTGTATGCTTCCCAGACATCCACTGACAGGATAGGAACTTATTCGGGTCTCTATTGTACGTCTTTTTCTACTATTGGTTAACGCAACTCTCTGATGTAATGTAAATCGGACGCATAATGTCTAAAATTGATCGGGACAAGAAGATTATATTTTCAAGCCTTTAGGGGGGGGGGTCGCGGTACGTTCATAATAGTGATCCAGCCTGTGATTTCTGGAGATTAGACTCTTTCATGGACCGTCAACCGAGTTTTAGAGTGGTGTATTACAATTACATCATTGAAGATGTATAAGTTACACTGCTTAGGTCTACAGTATTACAAAGGGATATAAGGAATGGTTTGGACTTAGTTCAAGGGTTCTGTATATTTTGGCGAGTCTTCTATGCCTGATTTTTCTTGATTATTTACAAAAGACGTAAAGATTCTTGAGTTATTGGGGGGTCTTAAGATATCAATTCTAGGGAATTATGATGAGAGCTGTTTAGTAGCTCTATCTATGTAGCTTGATAACGTCGATTGAGGGATTTCTGGTTCAAACTGGCGTAAGACACTCTTGGTGTCAGATTTGACAGGGCATTAGATCATAACGCAGTTAATGGCGACGTTTGTGAAAGGGCATTATTATTGGTCTTTCTTTCGAATTATTTTATTTTCATGTAGAATGATTTTGCTTGAAGTGGCTGGTTCGGTATCGATTATTTAACTGGCCAAATCCGTATCATCTCGATCAATTGTTGCAACACTTGTGACTTGACATATATGAATATGGTATAGATTATAGGCGTCAAAAAAATCTGATTGAGCATTCATGGTGTCGAGATGGTTCTATTTTAGGTATCTTATGTGATTATGTAGGTTATTATTGTGGTGTATCTTTCAGATGTGACGACGCTGATTGCCTGGAACTAGGATCAGTTTTAGGAATATTGTTTTTTCCTGTCAAATGCTTGCAGGCGAACTTGTCGATGACAAGTTCTGACATAATATGGACAAGGGTTAGCGTTTAGGATACAGTGTGCATTTCTTCTTGCTGAAGTGGTCTCTAACGCTTGTCTCTAGAATGTTATGAGGTCGGATGACCTGAAGGATGCATAAGAACAGGTTTTGACCATGGCAAGGGGGGGGGGTGGAAAAGATAGAGTCATGTATCTGACATCCTGGACAATATTGTACATCATTTTTGGTTGAGAATGCTAATTGCTTTACTATGATTTCCTGGAGAATCGTCAAATCGCCGGGACATTAATAGGCTGCATATTATACGTGTTCTCCAAGGTGTTTTATTTAGCACTGGAACACATTTATGAAAGTTCTGTGGTGCCAAGTCTATTACAGTTTTTTTTGGATACCTGTATCTTTGCATGAGCTGTAGACACTTTCAGTAAATTAAGCACTCACCCGCTATCTGCCGATGTTAACAGCACTTTTTAGAATCGTCATCGGAAATTCTCTTAAGATTTTAACCACCACGGAAACCAACCCATATTGGGTTTTCAACGAACGAAGTCATTTAGTAATGTCCCGTTCGAATAAGTCACCACGGAGCTTACAGATTTTACACCTGCAGTAACCCGCTTTAGACTTTTTGTAACACAATCTGCAGACTAAATAAAAGAGTGTTTTAGCAAACCCCAATCTAACATACTTCCAATTATTGCCACACACCCCCCCCCCCACCCCCCCACCCCCCCCCCCCCCCCCACCCCCCACCCCCCAACAACCCCCACCCCCCCCAACACCACCCAAACCCCCCCCACCCCCAACCCCCCCCCCCCACCACATCCCCACCCCCCCACAACCATACCCCCCCCCCCAACCCCCAATCCCCCACCCCCACCCACCCCCCAACCCCCCCCCCAAACCCTACCCCCCCCCCCCCCCCCCCCCCCCCCCCCCCCCCCCCCATCCCCCCCCCCCCCCCCCCCACACCCTCCCCCC
This sequence comes from Oreohelix idahoensis, assembly GCA_024509875.1. Lineage (NCBI taxonomy): Eukaryota > Metazoa > Mollusca > Gastropoda > Stylommatophora > Oreohelicidae > Oreohelix > Oreohelix idahoensis. The sequence goes on along the minus strand of JAMPIV010004690.1, from coordinate 100,967 downwards.
CCCCCCCCCACGCCCCCCCCCCCCCCCCCCCCCCCACCGATTTTGTGGGTTTAATAGATACGTGCTGTGATGAGAGACACTATATCAATAATTGTTTTTGCTTGATCTAGACATTATACCTGTTGACACATTAGGTGTGATCAAGATATAAGTGGTGGTGTTTGCCATCGTTTGAAAATACGTTTCTACTGGGGAATTCCCAAACGATGAAAAATATCAGTGATCTAAAAGAGCGTCTGCGCTCTTGATATGGTTCCGGTTCTCCAGGTGGGTTGATGCTCTAGAGAGTGGTATAGCTCTAGATCGTGCCAACGTGGGCCAGGTTTTTTATGTGTCACATTGTAAGGATATAAACTGATGTCCCTATTAATGCCCGATTGATAATCCGTAAATTTGGAGTTTGACCGGATTTATATCTTATTGCTCATTTTCTGAAATGGCTGCCGAAGAGTACTAGGATGTCTAGCAGCCTAGAATAGGATTAGCAGCATGCGATGTGTCTCTAGAGTTTGCCGTCCTGAACATACTGGTTGCATTGATACGGACTCTCTAAAAAGAAGAACATTCATGTTCCTTGCCTGCAACAAATGGCTTATCAGCCAAAATGAAATCACGCAAAGACATTCTGGTTACTTGTAAATCAGCTTTTGTGTACTGGGTTGGGAAAACCCTCCATATGTCCGTTGGCACATTGCTGAGTATCATTGACGGAATGTATTGCTTAAGTTATTTTGCAATCTCTATATAGCGCTGCTTTTTTTGCACATACATCTTGAGTACATGTGGGCCATGAAGTAGTTCGGAGTCTCTATGTTCCCATACGCGAACAAAGTAGCTAGTCTTTTATCTTACATACTAGTCTTTTAATCCCGTAAGGACTTCACTTGTCTATTTGGTATTTGATTTATTTTGCGATCACCTTTTTTTTGAAGTGAGAATGTAGAAGTTATTTGGTATAAGATTAGAAAAGAAAGGATTTTTCTTGACGCGCTTTTAATATTATGAAAGAGGTCACGTGAAAAATAATATCAATGCTGACTCTTTTTGGCTTTTTTTACACTCTCTTTCTTAAAAATCAGTTAATGTTGTTTGTCGTGAGTTTGTTCAGAGGCTTGTGCTCTATCGTGGGTCCCACTGCTTGTTTGGGTTTGTTGCTTGTAAATTATTTTGGTTCCTCCAATAGCAGCAATCTTGTCTGTGGGTACTATATTCTCTTGTAAAATTCTCCTGGGAAGGGTGGAAGTTAGAGGGGATCGGGACCAATAATATAAGAGTTCGCAATAGGTTTTGGTAGAAGTACCACGCGTGAACATCTCTCAGTAGAAGAAGGGATGAGTTGCTAATATTTGTTTTAATTCGCTATGTATGGGCTGTAGGATACTTTTCTCAGAAGTGCCACCGAAAAATGTGACTCATTTTTTGGATCACACTTTCCTGTCTTTGTGTAAGGAACAGGGATGGATCTTACAAGAGATTGTCTTACCATCCAATTGGAGTAGTATCATCCAGAATCGCAAAAAAATGGATTCTGAACGAGCTTGGTATTACTATTGACAAGTCTCTTATGTGGGATAGTGAACCTCTTGTCATGCGCAAACTTGTCAAAGCAGGAAGACGGGGGAAACACATGGGTGTACCGCACATGCTAGACAAAAGGTATGTTTACGGTAGGTCGTGTTGATACAATAGTACCTGCATTGGGGGGCATTTATTGCCCTAGACCAAAGTCAAAGGCCTGAGAAGCTCATGTTGATAATGCACTAGAGTGTCTTATTTGTATTATCAAACTGTTTTACATGCTTCCTGATACGCTTGCTGTAATAGTGAGTTTGCTTGTTGATATCTCTTTCTTTTATGTTGAGATCTAGTTCGCGAGACGTGTATTATTGCCTCTTGAATATTATTCATTATATTTCTACTGTAACTGTTATTCCTGGTTTGAATCCCAGTTTCAGCCATAATTGTTCATTATGCATTCTATATTGATGAGAAAATATTCTACCAGTTTGGTATTGGAGGTTTCATCCGCTCGAAACTAATTAGTTCGTGGATTTGCTCGCTCTATTCATAATTACTTTTGCGGGGGGAAATGGTTCTAAAATAATTATTGTAGTGGTAGATAAACGAGGACTGTCACGTTGTGTGCTTCGGTTTAGTTCTCTCGTGTGATTAGCTAAGAAATCTCAATGTGAGATGTTTGCATTTGCCCATAATTATGTAGCATAAGTACGGTTACTCACTTTATATTTTAAAATTGTGTTGTGGTACCACGTTAAATTTACGGCATGATGTTTGGGCCATTATGGGGTCTTTTAGCCGCAAGCAGAACAGGACTGGCAAACGCTTATTTTACATTTGTTTTGAAGTTGTTAATGGTTTCGTAGAGGGTGACGCTCAGGGACTATGATTAAGTAATGGTCAAACATAGGTAATTCTTCCTGTTATCTTGTTTTAGCGTGTTTGGTTGTTGTTAGGGTCTTCCGCTTTCATTGTGAAGGTAAGAAGCATGAAAAAATGTACTCATTGGAGACATGAAGACGATAACCTAGTGTCTTTAAGCTAGTAAAGTCCTTATGTGCGTTCAATTGTATGTTCTGTGTCTTGTTTAGGACAGCTCTAAAGTCCAAAAACGTGTAAAAGTTAAGAGCGTATTCTTTGAAATGAATGCCTTCAGTTGAAGATTTCTAATGGCCAGTATCGAAGCTACGTATTTTTAAATTGAAGACCGATAGCCGGTCTTTACTGATGTGGATAGTTTTGGCGTGATCTTCTTTAACTAGGACTGCACTCTGACAAGAATTCCATCGTATATTGTATTAGTCTATTTATATCATGGTTTTGCATTTGTAGCTCAACGATGCTTATGTTAACATACTGCAGTGATCATCACCTCCTACTGTATATCGTAAATGGACGATGCTGATAAACACATATAGTGACTTTGTATCTTATGCTTTTGTTTGTGTGTACTTGAACGTGTCGAATACTTATCAGATAAAAGCGTTATATCGTCACTAGGATGGCATTGAATTTATGTCTGGTAGAGTTTTTTGTAGAAATCTTGAAAGTAAACTTAAGCTATATGTTAAGGAACTTTATCAGAAGATAACACTATGATTTGGTTCATTAGCATTACACATTAGTGTTTCATCAACTTTAAATTTCTCTAATACTCCTAAATTTGCAAAGTGTGTTCTTTTCTCTCATGCGTTCATTTTTTTGTCTAGTTTCTTCTTCTTCATTGCTGCTAGCCTTCTCATGACTGCATCATGTTTGTACATCCTAACAATTCCTTCAGCCCTTCTTTTATTGTTACCATTATGTAGCTGAATTGTTCTTTGTCGTTCTGGATTCTCTTTGAAACCATTTTCTACTCTTCGCGAGCGCTTCAAGCTTATTCTGCTATTTGTTTTGTTATGTGTCACCACACTTCCATTTGGGATTCTCACTAGAGTTCTTTTTCGCTGTGTACTTGTCGATCTTGCCATGTGTCTCAGGGAGTGTTTCGTCTGCATCTATTTTCTTTTGTCGGTTGTGCGAAGCAAGCTTGCTTTAATGTACATTAAGCCTTTCTTTTCATTATCGACTGACAAATTCTGCCAAGTAGAACTTATTGAGTTTAGTCGCAGAAAGGCATTTCGTATTATTATTTATCACGCAGTTACTCTTACCCAAGGGATATTTCCGAGTTTTGCTTTAGGCAAGTATAGGGTCAGTATGGGTAGGCTCAAGTGATAGACTATTGACTGTCGTATTTAGTAGTTAGTGAGTGTGTTTGAGGTCAGAGATAAAGCGCTGAATATTGGAGATGGGTATGTATATGGTATAAGTCTTATAAGTTGATGGTGGGGTCAACGCATGGTTAGATTCGGGGTAATCAGATGATGATTTTATTGAGAAGAATGGGGGTGGATGTGGTACTGTTGTTGTTATAATCACAATTTGTGTTTTTAGTACTCTCTAATCGTCGTGGGGGAAATAACGTATATTTGTTGTGCTGTAGGACTAGATTAGGAGATTGACAGGTCGTTGTGTGTGAGGAAATTTTTGTTTGATTCCTTGAATAGTGGGGGTTTTGGGTTATTTAATTGAGAAAACTGCAGGCAGTATGTGTGCATGACTTCTGTGGTGTGGTTGTCTGTTATTGTGACTGGTTTCGATTTGGGTTTTTAATGCTGTGTGGTACAGCGTGGACACGAAGGCCTATAATAGTGCGCTGGGTGTTACTGAAGTTTTCTTGTGATGATTGTGGCTAGGAATCCTATCCAGTGTGTAGTGGGGTTATGGATGGTCGTTTGCCTTATATTTAAGGAGGTGTCAAGCTTTAGTGGACGAGCTGTTGAATTTGGTATGTGCTGTGGGATGGTGATTTACTAGCTTCTAGTCTGTATTTAATCAAAGTCATTTGAGTGTGAAGCTTGGCTAAGGCTTATTTTGAAGAACAATGCCCCCCCCCCCCCCCCCCCCCCCGCTAAACTAAGGGTAGACAAAGATCAAAGACAAATAACGAAATGGTCATTCGCAGAAAAGGTCATAGCATTATGAGAATAAAGACGAGTGCTGTTAATATCTAGAATATGGTTAGAATTTACTAACAATAAGGAGGTGGTGACAAATGACCGAGATAAAAGTAAACAAACGAGTTAATGGGAGACCATCATCAGGGAGTATTAAATCGTAAAAATGGTGTTTAAATCTAAAATGTGTAATAGGAGAAAGAGGAGTAGGCGCCGTTTAGACAAATATACAAACAAATCAAAGATCCAAAACTGAATATAACAGAAAACATATATTAGACAAAATATACATCGATAGGAACTTCTCGGTCACATTATAGAAAAGCATAAGTTGAAGCAGACGCGACTCATATACTGTTGCCATGCTAATTTTCTCAGATTTGATAGAGAAGAAATTGCCTCCTTCAGATCGTTTGTTGTTTTTTTAAAGTGTAGGTTTTATATGACCTATATGATCGTGGCTTTTTCTAATAATATTAATTGTTCGATTCTCACTTCCGCATCACAAGGACCCGCTTGACATTTAAAAATACAAAGGGATTACAAATTAACAAATTTCTTTCTCTGTTTGTGGTCTGTTTATGTTAGGCGAAAATCCTTTATTAGTTCCTTTCTGTTTTTTGTGTGGTTGTTCTCTTTGCAAACCTTCAAACAAGTGGATATCCACACGGTTTTGCAAAGTTCCGAGTAATGTGGTAGGCGAGATAGGATGACCGTGATTGTCTGTACATATATGGACTGGGCGGGCTTGCAGCCAGGGCCTAAGAATACCTATCTGGGGGCGATTTGCCTCGCTGCGATAGAATAAGAAAGATTCGTATATAAAGTTGATATTCTTGTTTAATATTTAAATAAATAAAAAGTGTATCAATTCTCACTGTAAGTGTTTGTAGTTGTGGTGCTCGCATATTGTAAAGAATAGAGAAGTTGTGCAGGGCGTTAACCGAAGGCTCCATATAATGTGTAAGCAACAAATCAAAAAATGTTCAAGAAATGATCTCAGTTTTGTATGGAAGTTTATTGATGACGCCTCGCAGAAAGCACTACGCATTCTTGATTTATACTATTAGTAGGCCATTAGTATTGTAGTTAATCATTATTAAATCACGTGTTTGACTGGTTAACATTTAACTACCAATACGCAACTTACTGTTTAGTAAAGTTTGCAGAGGCTTCTAACCTTTGTTTTCAATTATAGCCAAAAGGAGAAATTGCGGCCATTTCTTGCACAGCTTTGCCGAAGATGCGGATTCGTTGATTATATTATATAGTAAGTTCATTATATCTACGATAAAATAAAAAAATTATCGAAACATTATTATAAAGCCATATGAGTAATGTTTTATTTCGCGCCGTGCATTCTTGAAATTCAAGTGTTTGAGGATGTTTCTTTTACGCGTTAGCATTAGTATCATTGTGATTTGCACAATAATGATTGGTTAATTTAGACTTTTAGATGTTAAAAGAAATAATGAGTAAGCGCCATATGTCAAGTTGTTGCAAGTAAACGAAAGCGACAAATGGTTACATAAGGCAATACTGATGCTTTTAAAGCCAAGCTATCGCCGATATAGGTCTTTGTTCAGAGCATGCAGAAAGAGTACAGTCTCTGCACCAACCTCGTCTGATACATACAAAAATTCAGTGGTTTTACAAACGTAAATAAAATTTAAAAATTGACTACAACTGAGCAGTCTGGCAGACTGATGGTTAACATTTTCTTACCTAGTTCATATTACAGAAGACTACGTCTTCTAGCAGAAGAACTTAAAGGCAGAATCTAGTTGGTTCAGTAAAAGACTTACACCCACTACAATTACGGAATCTTCTGGTGAAAATTAATAAAGTGACATTGATAGTGAGGAAGACCTATACCACAGTATTAACACAAGCGCTGTAGGAAAACATCCTAACGATCATTAATTACATTAAAAGATAGCAGTTCCAAGCTCTCTAAACGAACATTCTAACGACTTATGAACAAGCCAAACCAAAGCTCAGCAGAAAACACTAGGAATTGCAGACACACAAATTACCAAATGTTCATGCTACTAGTGATTTTTCAGAGATAATAATGACGGTGGTTAAATGGACGACATTTGAAATAACGAGGAAATATCGTATATCTGGATTGCAAAAATGCCGCGATTACGAAATAGTTCAGGTTAATGATGCATCTGTTTGAGGGATCAGGCCTTGTATTAATAATTTCGATGAGCGAACATACAAAATACGCGAAACATGTCAGCGGTTCTGCTTCAACTTAATTTGAGTTTCTGCCAACAGTTTATAACTATTAGAACTAATAGTTTATAATGTGAGCGAAACCGTATCCTCGAAAAGGGGATGAGTTTAGTGTATTCTCATTCTAACAACAAAGGCGAAAAAGTCTATCCTGTGAGAGAGTTTGTGTGCAAACCTTTTCTCTAATCCAAAATAGCCCTCAAAAACGTACAGCTTTTGAAGCTTGCTACTGAGGGATTTCAAATCAATTGGGCATCATGGAATCTATGTCGTTGTTTGTATCTTAAATAGCTGCGAAGGAACAAAGTAACAATATATTGATTAACTTCTGTGACTGAAAAGCCTATGTGAAAATAGATGGCACCATATAACTGGGTTCCTGTTGTCAATAAATCGTTGTGCTGTCCAAACTGCAAACAGCAATTAGTAAATACGGATGAAAGTGCTGTGTGATCAAACAAAATAAAACAATCAAAACTCGTCAAGTTAAGTGCTATAGTATTCCTTGCAAAGCTGGTTATTGCTTAGGTCTATTGCTAACTCATGTCTCATTTTTGGCAAGAACTGTTGTGCGGTACATTTGGTGCAATACTTGTATCAGTAGCGAGTTGTATTGATGTTGCAGTCATTTTGTTACTACCCAAAACTATGGCAGGAACGTTTTTGGCTTGCATGCATTTAATTGCCAGGGATATGATAAAAACATTGTTAGGGATCTCCCAAATATTGGTAAAATTTTTTTTCCTATTGCATCCTGAATTAATTGCACAGATTTGAATCTGTATGTAAATGCCCTTCCCTAGTGATCTTCACAGTAGGTTTATCTTGAACGTATAGAAAAGTAAAGGTCGATGGTGGATTCCGATAGCCTCAATCGTACGCTTAGTCCTCATAACTGTAAGAAATGTCGAAGATGGTTATCCAGTTGATGGCTAATGTAGAAAAAATAGTTCGGAGAGAAGCATATCTAGCTTAGTCTGACATAATTGTATAACTATCTATAATTGCCATGTTATCTTTTAGTATTTATCATGTGATGTTTAAAGACCGCTGATGTTTTCCCATGTTGGACTTCAAACTTACTATCATTGTTGAGATATGTTTTCTCCTAAGTGAATATGGATTGACCATGAGTGAACGCTTTATCTCTGTAGATTTCTTGTAAACTGAAAAGTTCACATCGTAGTAGAAAGTTCTTATGGCTGAGCGTGATATGAGACTACTTCCAGTTGAACTTTGAAATTGATATTCATGGTAAATTGTTAGAAGGACAAATCATATTAAAATGCAGCTAATATGGCTGGAGAAAGATATAACGAAGTTATTTCAACAAAAAAATTCAGGTAAAGGAACAACCGTTTTCCAAGGTTTTATTCCATTCGCTGGGACGATATATCCCTAAATCTTTAGTTAAATTAGTTGGACGAACCATCAGTTGACTCTGTGCCTGGAATGCGGGGAATTTGTTTTTTGGTACAGTATATATGCGAGCTTTAACTTGTTTTTTTATCTCAGCTTACTACAAAAAGATTTTACGTTAATTACAGGAAATGTAACCCTCAAGTACTATACAGTCGAGTTGCGTTAATGGGTACATACAGTCCTGCACTCAGGATACAGAAGGCAAAGGATGTCTCCACTGATCAGATGGTCTTTTTACTGTAGTTTGAAAATGTTAAGGGCCTTTGCCATCGAAACGCTGAGAGCAAAGCTTTTTACTAATCGGGTCTTGGGCGGGGACGACAACGTGAAAGCGTCCGAAGTTTATGCTGAAAAGTGGGTTACATAACATCAAATACCTGCCCACTTTTGTCTAGATTTGCATGGCCATGAAACCCACCCCTAGCGCAATTTCCTAACCCTAATCCCCTCCCCCCCCCCCCCCCCCCCCCCCCCCTCCCCCCCATTCTCCCCCCCCCCCTACCCCCGTCCCCAACCACCTCCCCCCCCCCCCCCAAATACGATTCGCATTCATCTTTGGCTTAAAGTACCGTGGATTTATTCTTTATGATTCTAGAAATTTGTCCTTTTTAAATTTTCATACTGTCCATTCATTTCATTGGCGTAGCCTTAAACAGCGCAAAATATTTTCGACAATGCCTAAAATGTACTCGATGCATTACAGACTCCGAGGATTTCATCCTCTTGAGTTATACTGCTATTCGTAGGCGAGACGTCATTTTACACCTACTTATTTATAAAGTAACCGTCCTATTGTTTAATTCCTGACCTCATCCAATCCAGGGTACTTCGCTCCATAATGCTGTAGTTTACCTCCGATTCCCAACAATGTTTTACACAGATTTGAGACTGGCCATGTTTGAATCCTAATTACTATTGTAAACAATAGAATTCGAATTAAAGGACGCCGTTTAATATTGGTTCCGGTCTAGCGCATACATCTGTTATTAATAGTATGGGTCGATGCTGTGTTGTGTTTATTGAATGAACGATGGGCCTGTTCGTGAAATACTAGCACTTGCACCTATCAGCTCCTATATCTTTTATAAACAGAAATTACAGTGAATTTGCCGGGGTACAATATTTTCGCGTACTATTTTTCAACTCAGGGTTCGTGTGATTTTGTTTGTTTGGTTAGTGAGAATGTAGAAGCTGTTATAGTGCCACGATTGGATTTTTGCGACTTTACCTAGCTCACTGTAGGTTCCATGGTTCGATCCCCAGTATGAGGATTGGGAGTAATTATTTTGGTCCTTTGCAAATCGGCTCCCGATAGTGTGATCACTCAAGCCTCATGAATTGGGCTACACAAGCAACTCTGTCGTGAAGGTTTAAGGCCGGCTGGCCTGCATGCTTGTAGAGCACAATCACCCTTAGTGTGTGTCTCGGGATGTATCAAGAAAAATATGGGCCTAATCACCATATTCTCAATTCAATGCCTCAAGTAGGGCTTGTAACTATGTAAGGGATCCTATTTCCACATTTTACCTTATTTTGTTGTGGAGATGCTTCTTTCACTCCAATCTGGAGGAACCAGCGTTAATGAAGCCTCTCCACTTAGTGCGAATTCGGCTAGCTTTCGCGTTTCTCCAATTGATGGACAAATACTTCATGTCCGCATTTGGCCTTTAACAAAAAAAGAGAACATCAGGTTAAAAAACCGTTCAGGAGATGTGTGAGACGTCCACATTTGAAAGTCCACGCAAGGCTTTGTTCACTTGTCAACCCCACCCCCCCCCTTTTTCCCGGTCGTCACATTTCCGTCACAAAATCCCAGACCCATTGTTAAGGTACTGTTCGTGTTTTAATACAGGAATTTGAGAATTTTATAATGGGGTCAAAGGGATATTTTACTGACTGTATTTATTCCTTTTGGTGATACAGAACTTGATTATAGTTTGTTATTCTTCTCTTAGGTTGTGCTTTCGTTGTTCTAGCTAAAATTGACCCATATAAGGGTGGGGTACTGTCACGTTAGATTTTTAATCCAGATACAGTTTTTCCTGGTACATTCCTGTATGTGAAACTAACTGAACAGTACACTGCGGATTATATTTCGCGCATAGCGCCAAGGTTTTTTGGCGGGTCCGGGACTGAAATCTTTGGTGACAGTCGTCCTGGGTATTTCTTAAGCTTAGATGAGCTCCAGCGATTTTCTCTCTGGTCTTATGGTCCACGGGGAATGGGAGCCTTTTAGTGTGTGATAGAGGAAGGGGGGGGGGATTGGCTGAGTTTTATTCCCCAGTGATTAATTCTCTGGCATGTTCTATAATGCCGAGGATGTGTAATAAAAATGTGTTTTTTTTGTAGATTTTTGTCTGGACAGCAGTCTAACAGGTAAAGGAATTATTATCTATTTCTGTAGCAAGATTTTACATGCCCTGTTTGGTCAATGAGATTGGGACAGAAGAATATTAGACCATTTTTGTAGCGCATGTTCGGCTTGATTATGTAAGCAGATGATACAGGGACATGTTTGGTGATGAGGATGACAGAAGAATATTAAAATACATTTTGTTGAGCCCGTCCACTTGTGCGGCTTGATTTATAGCAAAAGATCTGCCTGACATGTTGATAGATGAAGAACCCAGTGATTATTTATACTCTTGGGGAGCCCGCTTCTTAGGCGGCATCCTTTATTGTTGGCTAGAGACAGAGACTGATCATGGGCCTTGTTGTTAGATGATAAACTACAGAGATTAATTTTATACACTTGGTGCCCCGCTGCCTTAGGGCGGCCCTTTTTTTTGGTTGGAGTCGTGATTGAATAGATTGGGGATGATGAAAACGATATTTATCCTTTATTAGTGCGATGATGGGATAGGCTTGAACTAATTGTACCGTTTCCACAGTATTATGTGATGTGTTTGTCTTATCCGTTACAATTAGGTTTGAATGTGGATGTTAGTGTTTTTATATCGTTGGAAACGGTACACAGGCCGTTTCGGACATTCCATTGAATTTCTGATGGCCCCCCTGATGTATTTCGACTAGGTAGTGGTCTGATCATCTAGGTGTTCCCTTAGAACTACACCCACGTTCCACCGTCCGACGCTGATCTAGTCTTCACACCCACATTACTGGCATGGGTGGCATGCTGATTTGTTCGACTTGAGGAAAGTATATACAATAACGAGCCGTATTTATTCAAGATACTATTTAACATTATTTTATAGGGATTTCCCAATTTTACCACGTTGGGTTAACCACTAGGTGGTTTACCCAGTGGTTTTGCCAGCTTTTTGGATGGGGCTTAGTTCATAAACTGCGGTGAAGGTTTTCATTTTATTTATCTAATCTGGGGAAGTTAACGCTGGCATTACAGATCGACGTTTTTTTTTTTCAACTCACCTTTAGGACAGTGGATATCAGTCCGTTGTGTCTGTGAGGTGTTTGTGTGGAGGATTATTTTGGGGTATTCGTGCATGCCAAAAAAGACATATCAGACAGAGTTTACAGTTGGACAGTGTGTGACAGCACGGAAGTTTCCGTGCCCCTTGCACCATTCCTTCAGTAGCCGGAATTACCCCGTCCCCTATGTTGCTCCGATCTCGACTTTTTTTTTTTTTACGAGGAAAGAGTTCATCACGTCAATGGGGAAATCTTTATTTGGTTGGCTGAAAATGTATATCTATATGTTGCCGTCCCGAGTATCTAGAGAGTTCCATAATTATCACTTCAGCGGTGGGGATTCATCTATTCCGTGGTTAGCTGTGATATTTGAATTTGTACATGCACTGCTGGCTATCCAGGAAGAACAGGAGTTTTTCATTCTTATTTAAAAAAAGATTTAAGTTGGCCCGTCGGTTAATGTTTTTGTAAATCACTGTGCCTTACTGTATGTTTGGTAAATTGAGCCTTTCCGCTCATTATATATAGGCTATTTATTTTATTCCTCTGTTTTTTTTTGCTGTCATTACAAGTTTTGTAACATTTCCCTTTAGTTCTGCTTTATTGTTCTTTCGATTCCTGCGAACGTTGTTGTTTGTTCTTAATGCTTTGTCTTTGTCTTACCAGTTGTTATTATTCATTGTTATTATACACTGTCAAGATTATATATTGTATTATTTAGTTTAATTATTGAAACAATTTCTAATAAGATAAATGCTGGTTCTTATAAGGTCAAATTACCTGCTTTCAACTGTACCTGTGACGATATATCGTTGTATCTAAATAGATTTGAACTTTCATGCGAATCTCATAAAGTAGATAAGTCGCAATATGTTGCACAACTGATGGATATACTTAAAGGTGAAGCATTGGCTACTATAACTATGGTAGAAGGTCCTGACAAAAATAATTATGAGGTTGTCTGAGCAGCCTTATTAAAGAAATATCAACTTAATGAAGACGGGTATCGTCTTATCTTTAAGACTATGTTACCAGAGACTGGAGTAGAGTTTTCAGATTTTATTTCAAAGATACGTCTTACGTTTCCACGTTGGGTTGAACTGTCAAAGATTGAACACACATATGAAGCCCTTATGGACTTATTGCTTCGTGACAAAGTCATGTAATTAGTTAATGAGTCTTTTCTTGCCTTTTTACATGAGCGTAAGCCTACGAACTTAAAAGATATGGAACAATATTGTTGCCACTATGTCACTGCGCACCCAGATGTAACTGTTAGTAATTCTAAAGTCAAAGAATATTTACCTGTGGCTTCAGCAGCACCATATGGTCCTAATTTTCGTCGTAAATTTCAAGGTGCTCAGCGCAATTTTGATAGGAGGAGTAATCATAATTTTGGACAGAACCAAGGAGGTCCTTCGCATAATGATTCTTCTTCAAGGAACTGGAGGCAATCTAGTAGTCCTCAAAATTTTAGTTCCAACAATTATGGAAATTTTCGTAGGGGTAGCTTCAATGGAAACTATCAAGCCTATAATAATTTTTCACTGAGACAACAAAACCCATTTAGTAGATATTCTGAACAAAGAGGAAATGATAATCTCAACTATGGAAACTGGGGTTCAAATCAGAACAATAGTTTCAGTAGAACAAGTAACAATGATTTCAAAAGAAATAATAGTCGCGGTAGATCGCAACATAACAATAATAGATCATGTCACCATGCTAACTCTGCTCAACAAGAGTCACAAGGAGTTGGTAATCAAGTGAACAATAATAATGGTACCTCTAGTGCTATCGCTTGCTCTGCTTTCGATTTTGAGAGAGCATCTCAGTGTCCGGAATGCACAATTTTGTTCGAACCTACTACTATATCTACCTTGAGATGCGGTCATCCTCTACCCGCTCTTCCGGCAGCAGTGCGCATGACGGAAGAGCGTCTCTTATCCTACGTAAAGGTTTCGTGAATAATAATCCAGTGTCAGTTCTTTTTGATTCTGGATGCACAACTATTGGGGTTAAGCAATCTCTCATAAATCCTTCTGTGCCACTGGAAAGGTGGTGAAATGTGTCACATTTGGGGGAACTCTTGAAAAGTATCCGACTGCTATTATCCATATAGCTACTCCCTTTTTTACGGGACAGGTCCACGCATGTTTGCTCCCGAATCCCATTGTGGACCTTATCGTCGGACGTATACACGGAATCAAAGAATGTACCCCGCAGCAAATTGCTGTTTGCGAAGAACAAAAAACTCATGCTGCTTATGCAGTTACTACAAGAGCACAAGCTCAAAATATTTCTTAGACGCCATCTAGCGAAATTAATGAAATACTTAATCCGAATGTCCACTCCGTGATCTCTCGTGAGTCCTTTGTCAAGCTACAAAGAAATGATACTTCAGTGCAAAAATTCCTTCTCCTAGTCAAAGATGAGGTTACAAATTATGACATAAATCTTAGATCGTGGTTCGCAATAAAGAATGGAGTACTAGTACGTATGTTACGAGATTCTGCTTCGTCCATACATTCGCAAATTCTGGTACCTATTGAGATGAAAGTTCATATTCTGCAACATGCCCACGACTCTCAGTGTGCTGGTCATATGGGATTTTCCCGTACTAAATCGAGGGTGCTCGCTTCCTTCTTTTGGCCAGGCGTATATAAAGGTATACGAATTTATTGTCGCTCCTGCAAGATATGTCAGGAAGTTAAATCGCAAGGTCCACGCCATGCTGCACCTATTCAGGCTGCGAATATTCCTATTCGCCCTTTTCAGAAGATGGCAATAGATAGTATTGGTCCTTTTAAAATTAAATCTGGCAGAGGACACCAGTTTATCCTTACATGCATTGACATGTGTACACGTTGGCCAGAGGCTATACCTCTCAAGAGCATTTCTACTGCTGATATTGCAGATGCCCTTTGGCTAATATTCTCACGTTTAGGATTTCCCAAAGAAATCTTATCAGATCACGGGACTCAATTAGTATCAGACACTATGACCCAGGTCATGTCTACACTCCGTATTGAAAGGTCTTTAAGCAGTATCTATCATCCTATGTCAAACGGAATAGTCGAGCGTCTTAATAGAACGCTCAAGAATTTACTTGGGAAGATAACTGAGGACCATCCTCAGGATTGGGACAGGGTTTTACACGCTGCCTTTTTTGCGTATAGAGAGGTCCCTAATGAACACACGGGGTTTTCTCCGTTCGAGCTCGTCTTTGGTGCACAACCGCGCCGTCCCATGTCGTTGCTCCACGACCTTATAACTGCTGAGAACATCAGCGATGACACACAATCCTCCTACGAATATGTCATTGCTCTAAGGCAGAAGATTATCGAAGCATGTAGGTTAGCTACCTCTGCATCTGAATTTGCTAAGGAGAAGGCGAGGAAATTCGCAAATAAAAATAGACGTTTACGACAACTTTGTCCCGGTGACAAGGCACTTGTATTACTCCCGTGTAAGGAAAACAGACTTCTTATCTCATGGAAGGGTCCTTATGCTGTCATCTCTAGAATTTCTGATGTCGACTATGTCGTCGATGTGGATGGAAAGCATAAAACCTTGTTGACAGAATTTCATGTTAGACCTGATTACCTACAACCTGTTTTTCAAGTGACAGACGATCCAGTGGTACCGCATTATCATTACACATCTCTGTCGGTAATTCAGGAGGAAGAGGCTACCTTTTCCGATGTGAACCTCCCTCTTCCGGTTATCCCACTGCATTCTATGGAATCATGGGAAGATGTATCTATCGCTTCAGAGTTATCTGCTGAACAACTGAGACAAGTCTCCTCTATGTTACAAACTTTTAAGGACGTGCTTACGGACATTCCTGGACAAACATCAATTATTGCACGTGACATAATACTCACCGATTATAACCCTACCAGAGCCCGTCCTTATCCTATTCCATTGCACTTTCAAGCACAGGTCGAGAAAGAATTGGATGAAATGATTCAATTAGAAATAATTGAACTATCTACTTTCGCATACTCTTCGTCTATGGTTATTGTCAGAAAAAAAGACAATAACATACGTCTTTGCGTCGACTATCGCAAACTAAACCAGGTGACGAAATTTGATGCTGAACCTATGCCTTTATTGGAAGAGCTACTTACTAAACTTTAAAATTCTCGATACTTTACCAAACTCGACTTGTCCAAAGGTTATTGGCAAGTTCCTCTTACCGAACGCGCCAAACCTCTTACTGCTTTCTCAACACCTAGGGGTTTGTTCCAATGGAACCTCATGCCTTTCGGCCTTATGAATGCCCCAGCTACTTTTGTACGCATGATGCGTCGTATCCTTTAACATCGTTCGGATGTTATTGCGTACTTGGACGATATTTGTCTTTTTAGTGATTCTTGGAAAGATCACATTTTGGGTCTATATGAATTATCTACTCTGCGCTTTCATAATCTGACAGCCAAACCATCCAAAGCCTATATTGGATTTAGTGAGATTTCTTTTTCTGGTCACCGTGTTGGTCATGGTCTCTTACGGACGGAGGACCAAAACACTTCAAAAATTTTGAACATCACTACTCCTAAGACGAAAAAGCAAGTCCGTAGTCTCTTAGGTTTAATACAATTCTTGTGGAAACCGACCAAAACGCCCTCACTTCTATACAGAGTAAAGCCATGAAGAGTTCAAGATCCACTCGATACGCTATTGCTCTGCAACCTTTTCATTTTTCTGTACGAGCTATTCGTGGTGCGGATAATGTTATGGCAGACTTACTGTCTCGATGCCCACAGAATTCTACTTGACTCTCATGCCTGTATTTTCTTATACATAGCGGGGTTGGTTATTTACCCATAACACTGTTATACATTGACAGTCTGTTATTACATTTGCTTGACTCTTTTTAATATATTATGGTAAACAGTTTGTATTTTTTCCTCGAGTACCGTCTCTAGTGTAACGGAAGAAGGTTTGATTATCACCATATAAAGGCCAGAAATTTAAATGGCCACATTTCATAAGTAGAGATTTAAATTAACTATTGTGAATTATTAAATCCTACGGTTGTCAAACATAGATTCTCATTTGTATTGTTTCACAGCGTAAGCTTCCCAGCGAGTCAGTGCCGTTATATGGAGAGTCTCAACAGTTTGCCGGATATTTCAAGATTTGACACTACTTTAGATGTCCGTGGTGCCCTCTTGTATACAGAATGTTCGGGACTTCTGAAGTTATCTTTTATTTGTACTTACTAATTAGCTTGCATTATTGTACATTTGTATACGATATTATGATAAAAGATAGTGTAGTATGATGTGGTATAATAAGTTAGTGTTACGATACTATTATATGTTACTATGTTGTGAGTATAATATGGTAATGACACTTCTATTTTTCTAATTTATCATTGCGAGACATGTTGTTATTGTATTTTTTGTTTGGGATAGATGAAGTCACATGTATGTGATTTCTTCTAGCATTGTAATGTTGCCAGCACCTTAGTGTGTGATTGCGGCAGCTCCTTTATAATATTAGTACTTTGAGAAAATATTTTCTCTTAGTTTGTGAGATATTTTTATCTCTCGACGCTCCTTTGTGCATCAGTAATAGCCTGATATGTGGCGTTGTATATTTTGTTGCCCTTCATAGGCGCATTATTTATAGGTTATGCGCCTGTTGATTGGGTTTTCATGCTCATTATGTATTTTCGGGGTGTGTATGTAAATTTAGATTGTAATGTATGTATTATATTTCTATGATGCCATGCATTTGATTACCATGTCATTTTGTTGTCTTCTTCATTCTTAGGGCATTACTTCCGTTCATCTTTTCCTTTCCTTTCGTATCCCATCTTGTCTCTGTTCACTCCTCACTTTTCTACTTTCTCCTATGATATCATGGCGTTCTATCTACATTCCTTGTGGTTACTCTTATTACGTTTTGTGTTTATAACTTTATATAGTATATACTTTAGTGTGGATATTTGTATGCTACCGCTCTTATTCATTTTTTCGATTCAATGTACTTTTTTCAAAAAAATGATGTTATCATTATTTTCCCTGGGGGGCGGTAGACTGTTAAGGTCTGTTCGTTTTAATATAGGTATGCGAATTTTTTATGGTCAAAGGGATATTACTGACTGTATTATTTTTTGGTACAGAACTGATTTAGTTGTTATCTCCGTTAGGGTTTGCTGTTGTCTAGCTAAATTGCCCGAATAAGGTTCTGTCCGTACATTTTCTTAGAACAGTTTCCAGTACATTCCTGTTGTGAACTAACTCACGTCACGCGATTTATTTGCGCATTCTTCTTCTTCTTTGATCCTTAGCCGCCGACCGTCAAAGCAGTCAGTTGCCATCACGCCTAGTGGCGTCTTGTAGGGCAACAACAAATTGATTCAACTTTGCTCGGTCGGCGGCCATCCTTCGTACAGTGCCCCAACTCTGGTTCATTCTTTGCATCTCAGACTCCACAGTCCTCCGTCAGGTTGTTTTTGGTCAGCCTCTGTTTCGTTTTCCTTCAGGGGTCCAAAGCATAGCTGTTCTTGTGAATGCGCCAAGGTTTTTGGCGGGTCCGGGGACTGTATCTGGTGACAGTCGGCCTGGGTTTCTTAAGCGTCTACTGATTTGTCTACACACCCACACACCACGTCGTCTACCAGACTGCTCTGGACAACGACACACAACGAGCCGCTTTTCAACAACCTTCAACACTCCAATTTACCACGTTGGTAACAGTGGTGGTTACACCCATCTCTTATGCAACTTCACAAATCTCATAACCCCTTTTCGCCAGGTGTTTGGAATACTGACACAACGAATGTAATCGAATGTAAATTAGTTAACTAGTTCAGAGAAAATAACAATCTTTTCTCCATTTTACAAATATTACTTTGCTGGTAAAAATGTTGCTGAATTTATTATAAATTATGCTCATTTTTGATTAATCTAATTCAAACAATACAAAGTTAACTAAATATAAAGTAAACACATCAATAGATTCAATTCTTACTTATGTTATTGTCTCATAAAATAATTTTTAACTTAAGAGCAAGTCCACAAAACTTCAAGGGTTTAAGCACTGAAATTATAACATTAATATAAGTCGTCTACGAATGAGTTGTTAGCTATTGCGGAAAAAATAGACTATCTTCTTCTTCTTCTTCTCGTTCGCTGTTGTTTAGAAATGTCTACACAAGAAGTCTGGTTCTCTGGATGTATGTTGCTGTTGTTTAAAGTTCTTCAAGACTCCCAAACAGCTTTGTGTGGATGTGCGTCTCTGTGGGCCAATGTTCAGTTCGCAATTGACTAAGCATGTGGCAGTCTTGCAGGATGTGTTCGGCTGTCTGTGCTGCCTATCCACACGTACATAGGGGTGATGGGACCAATCTCAGTCTGTATAAGTGACTGTTCAGTCTGTTATGTCCTGTTCTAATACGGAACAGGATCACCTGTTTTGCTAGATTAAGATAGTGATAGTTGTCTCTTTGTTGATCAATTTTCCTGATGGCCTTGATAAGGGTCTTCTTTTCCTGGAATGTGATTGTTTGTTCTTTTTGTTCCTGTGTTGCTCCCTCTTTTGCTAACGTATCTGCTCTCTCATTTCCTGGTATGCCACAGTGTGATGGTATCCACTGTAGCACTACCCTTCTTTTGATATTTACTTCGCATAGGACTTTGTTTAATTCTGACAGTTTATCACTGTTGAGGGCTAGCAGAACTGACATTGCATCGGTAAGGAATACAACCTGCTGACATTGGCTTATTGTGTTATTTATTATTCCTGCAGCAATGCTTACGGCCTGTACTTCAGCAGCGTAGTTTGAACAGAATATTCCAGTAGGTGAACAGGTGGATTCGTTTTCTTTGTCTGGATAGACCACATAAACTCCTGCGCCTCCGTTCTTCACTGCTCTGGTTGCAGATCCATCAGTATATACTTGGATCCATGCTTCTCTGGGGTATAGTTCTTCAATCATGTCGCATGCTGCTATTTTCCTTTGGAGAGTATTTAGCTCTCCCATGGGGCAGGTGGTAGTTATGGAGGTCTTAATGCTGAAATTTTGATGTTGTTCCCTTGGGGTTGGGAGGAGTGTGGGAGTTATTTCCTTAGTGATGTCTGGTAGTTCATCCTTGTATGTTCTAATTAGTTTTTTGGACCGATGCACAAAACTGCTTCTCTGTACTTTTCTGCTTGGAACAGGGTCTTAGTGTCTCGTCTGTATAATAAAGGTAGAATGCCTGTGATTTTTTCCATTTCATTTATTGGTGTGGTCTTCATGGCACCCGTGATCAACCGAAGCGCTTGATTTTGTACCTTATCTAAGGCTTGTAGGTGGGATTTGGCTGCTGTAGACCATGCTGCCGATCCGTACTCTAATATAGGTCTTATTGCACCTGTATACACTTTCTTTAGTGTTGTTTCGTTAGCTCCCCAACCTGATCCAGCTATTTTCCTCAGTATGGAAAGTTTTCTTGTCGCTTTGGCCTCTGTTCTCTCGATGTGGTGCCTCCATGTCATTCTCTTATCTAATGTAATGCCCAAGTACACCGGTTCCTCATCTGTTCGGACATGTATATTTCGAAGTCGTATCTCTCCTGCTTTGTCTTTGTTGGAGAGCGTGAAAAGTGTTGTTGAGGACTTTTCAGCTCTGAAGATGGGGGTTCCGACATCTATTGTGTTCTGATATCTTTTCTCGTATTAGTTTGTTTGAGGTCACAAACCGACCTTCCTTTATTGTCATACTTCATCACAAAATGTTGACCCGCCGGCTTTTAATACGTGGCTTTATACACTAACGACCCCTACTCCCTCAATGGCCCATATTCTCCATATTCTGTTATGACTGGAGAAGGCTACCACTAACTGTTAAAAATGGTGTGTCATTACATGTGTTCAATATCTTTAATTTAAACCACTTACAACTGATACATGTCAAGTACGGGTCCAAAGTCTCCAGCTTCGTCCATACATCGGACAAAACGTGGTGCTTTCAGCATCCAGGAACATCCTAGAATCGCTGCGTCTAAAGTTACTGTGTTGCAGCTAGTCAGATAACTTCGTATAGTGGAACACTGGGGCGCAACGCCTGGGCTGTTAAATAAGAGATGCAGCAATTAGTCAAGTCTTTATTCGTGCGGTTGTCTGCCGTAATAAAGCACATTCGAAACTATTTTTTCTCATAGGTCTGAGTGATGTGTGTTTGAAAATTTCCGTAATTTACGCTAACTTCCTTATAAGTAGTGGTCACGTGGTGACCTCATACCCTCATTCCCGACCCATTGAAGATGTAAACGTAAACACCTGTTTTGATTGGTCAAAACAACATTTTGACTGCGTGCGCAAATGTGGAAGATAACAACAGCTATTTCCGCCCGTACATCAAATAATTGTTCGTTGCCTGTAACTTGGTGTTCGATATTTTCTCTTGTTTAAATTTCAGTGAAATGTGTTCTATTACATCAAAATGGGAAGAATAGGAAAGAGATCAAAGCAAATATCTGCAGCCAGGTCGCGTCGACAGTATGCAATTTCTAGCAATGGATTTGGTAAGACAGAATCAGCGGTGAATAATAAACAAACTGATGTAGTCTCAACATTGAATTTCTGCATACCAGTATCCGATAGGCCTATAGTTCAAATTGCTGATCCAGTAGTGCCGTTCACCACTGGCCCAAGTCGATCTGATATAAAAATTAACTTTAGCACGAGCAAGAATGTTGCATCTCATAATACTGTCTGCGACCAGCCTAAACCTACGTACAAAACCATTGTGGACATTTCTTTCTTCAACAACCTTCTTAAAAATGTGTGTTGCAATGTGTGTAAGCAAAGCACATTGCAAACAAGAACTGACAACACCAAGTCTAAGGATTTCACTTTCTTCCTGGAAGTTGTGTGTCACACATGTGAAAAAGCAATTTCTAGAACGTACACATCCGAGAGGAAACCAGAAGGTTGCGGCCCTCGTGGACATGCAATCAACAAATCTGCTGTTCTTGGTGCCCTCATGTCTGGAATGGGCCCATCTACGTTCAATCTCTTCTGTGAGAACCTAGACCTCCCTGGCCTGCACCAGAAAACATTTCATAAATATGCAGATCAAATTTTTGATCATTTGGATACCATGCACTCTACAGTATTTCAACGTTCCGTTAGCATCGTCCGAGCTGAGCATGCTAAGAGTCAGCATCGTACCATTAATAAAAAAAGAAGTCATTGACATTGCTGTCAGCTTTGATGCAACATGGCTAACTAGAGGTCATAAGTCACTGATAGGTGTTGGCAGTGTTATCGACATCGGTACTGGCATGGTCATTGATACGCATGTTATGTCTTTCTTCTGTCACACCTGTGAGAATACTGGACAGTCGCAACTGAAAAATCTGCCTGACAAATTTGAAAAATGGAAAGCAGAGCATTAGAAGGACTGCTGCCGTAATTACGAAGGGTCAGATGGAATAATGGAGGTAAAAGCCTGTGAAGTTCTCTTTCTTTGTTCAGTGGCAAATCACAAGCTACGCTACACTGTTTTGCTATCAGATGGCTATTCCAAAGCCTACAACAGACTCTGCGACATCAAACCAAAGAAGAGTGCGTCAACCATGTTGCAAATTGATTAGGCACTGGACTGAGGACACTGATTACTGACTGCAGGAAACAAAAAGTCACCCTTGGGGTAAATGGCCGTAGTCGTCTAACCCAAAATGCCATAGGAAAATTGTGTATTTACTACACCAGGGCCATCCGCAAGCATAGTACGGCCCCAGAGATGAAACAAGCCATCATGGCTTCTCTCTACCAGGGGTATTCGACAAACGACAAACCCCAACATAATTTGTGTCCGCCAGGCAAAGACTCCTGATGTTTCTATCAGGCTTCCATCGCCAAAGGAGAAGCTGCCGGACCACACAAGACCAAGGTTCACACTCCGCTAGACTACAACCTGCTCCATAAGCACTTAGCCCCTATTTATGAGCGTCTTACTGATCAGCATCTGCTCAAACAGAGTGAGCTAGGTGCAACACAAAATGCAAATGAAAGCCTACACAATGTTATATGGAGTCGTTGCAGCAAGCGGAAATTTGTGTCATTAAAAAAAGCCAAATTCAGTGTCCTTGTGGCCGTTGGAGAGTTCAACTTTGGTCCATCAGCCAGTGCAGAAATAAAAAAGCTGTATGGTCAAGCATCTTGAACAAACTCAATACGCCTTGGACAGGTGCGATTGAGGAAACGTCTGGCCAACAGCCAGAAACATGAGGCTGACAAACTTATAAAAAGAAGAAAAATTAGGCAAGAAGCAAGACAAACGCGAGAGGAGGAGCTGCAGGAAGCTGAAGGAGGCGCAGCATATAGTCCAGGAAAATTTTTAAACACATTCAGTCCCCCAGAATGGAGTATATTGGACAAGACAAGGCACTCGGTGAGTAAAATGCATTTTTCTTAAAACTAACACTTTATTAACAAAAAATGTTATTACTAACAAACTATATAACAGAGTAGTATCAAATTTGGCATGCATGTAGTACACATCTATATTTTTACAGAAACACATTTGCATTTTTGATATTTTGGTAATTTGCTTTGATATTTTTTTTTAATATTTCTTTTTCTTCATTTTTTTTCATACAAATAAAGTGTATTTAAAAAAAAAACATTAAAAATAGAATTTTAAACTTATTGTTAAGTCATATTTTAATTAAGGGGAGTTAAGTGTTAAAGACTGGAATGTACGGGTCGGATTTTAGTACATGCTAGTAAACACGTTCTGCGTGATGAGAGTTTTTTTTAGTTGAGGGGTTGTATGCGGAGTAATGTTTAAACTGTAAACTGTTACCTAACGAATTGTTACTTTGTTTAAAAATAGGATAAAGAAACTGGTCGAACGTTCTATGAATTAATTTGGGAAGAAAGGCGGATGAATTCAGCTCACATCTCAAGCTGCGAGTTCGCGCTTGAATAAATTTTTACTGAGCTGTTTTGAGCAGCGGTTATTTTGTGACAGTACGTTTTCTGGCAGAGCTTGGGAATGGACGTGATCCATTTCGCTAGTGCGTTCCAGAATATATTTTGTATGAAAAGGAATATTTGATAATTCCAGAATGTACGTTATTGAAGATTGAGAGATATTATATTCATATTGATTCAAAGCCTTGGATATTATGGCTTACCAATGTACTGTGTACTCAATTGAAGATTGAGAGATGTTATATCCATATTGATTCAAAGCCTTGGATATTATGGCTTGTTAATGTACTGTTTATTCTGTATGCGTATATTATGAACTGTCGATGCTCCATGACTTGATGTGAACTGTATTACCATGATGTCCACGTGACCGTGTAGTGAATAAACAGTGTATAACTTTATCAGGAGTTTCAACGTTCCCCACACTGGCCACCACTTATGTTACCACTATGTTGAGAATTAACACTTGATATTTAACACTTATCAACAAAAGATCTTGTGATAAATTGTTTTAATTGTCTGTCACAACATGTATGTGCAATTTGATAAAGTTTGGTCAATGGGAAACATAAGGTTTTTTGCTCTTGAAAATTGGTGAAAAACCCAATATGGCGGTTGTTTTTTTTTTTTTGGTTACCATGTAGAAAGAAAGAAGAAAAATTAGGCACGATAAAGGCAAAAGGAGGAGCTGCAGGGAGCCAAAGGAGGTGCAGCATATAGCGCTGGACAATCTTAAGCACATTCAGCCCCACCCCCCGAATGAAGTATATTGGACAAGACAAGGCACTCGGTGACTAAAATGCATTTTTCTCAAAACTAAAATTTTATTAACAAAATATGTTATTTTTTACAAACTATCTAATAGATCAGTCTGAAATTTGGCACGCATGTAGTACACATATATACCTTTAAAATTTCACATGCTTTTTTTGATATTTTAGTAATTTGCTTTGATATTATTTTTTTTAAATTTATTTTTTATTTTTTTCATACAAATAAAGTGTATTTTTTTTTTAAATCATTAAAAATATAATTTTAACATTTATCAAAAAAAAAAGCATGTGACAAATTGTTTTAATTGTCAGTCACAACATGTGTGTGCAATTTGATAAAGTTTGGTCAATGGGAAACATAATTTTTAGTTCTAGAAAATTGGTGAAAATCCAATATGGCGGATGGTTTTTTTTGGTTACCATGGTAACCACATTTTGTTTTACAAAATAAACTGTAGAATTTGGTTCATGGACATACACTGTGTCTATTGAGCACATAAAAAGTTTGAAAATGTTATTAGAACAAAAGTTAGTTTTCACTGTAGTTCACCACCTTAATGTACACCTGTCTCTGCCATTCTGAGCACTGCTCTACAATGGGGGTTTGGGGGGGGGGGGGAAGGAGGAAATAACTTTACGTGTTGTTTATGCAGTGAATGTGTGAGCACGCTTTTTTTAAAGGGGAATTTATTGCGGTATATTTATGTGGTAACGGGAGAGAACCTGCACAAAAACAAGAAATTAATATTTAGGGTATGTATTTATTGCAAATCACTTTTTTTCCAATTACTAATATAAATTTATAATGCGAAACTTGTACCATAGTTTAAGCTTTACTTAAAATATTTAAATTTTAATAATTTTAAAATGTCGTCCGGCTTGTCTCTTAAGCAAATATAATATTTAAAACAAGCGTATTCTTTAGCTCATACTTTTATAAAGATATAAATATCTTCTAATGTATTAGTTACTTTTTTCCATTGAGTGCTTACCTACCATGTTGAACTTGTACATGCGTTTTACATCCGGCGAACGCGCCATCAATAAAACCTTGAAACATACCGTCTCTCACCATCACCCGCCACGTGTGGTCGGTTTTGATTCTTCCAGGCTATGTTATTGTAAAAAAGTACATTTATATCTGCGTCACAATTGTCTGTCAATCTGACACTGTAAATATATATATACCTGTAAATGTATGTATGTATATATTGTAGAGCTATTATGGCGAGTAGAAATATCTTTAGGTGATTCGTTCACTATTTGTGGTGATGGAAAGACAGATAATTGATAGTTGTAAAGTTTATTTTCTTCTTTCCACTCTGTAAAGTGTCAGTCTGTATGCTCTGTAAGGAAGAGTGGTGTGTTGTTGAGATCAGGCATGCTCCAGTCTACCCAGCTGTAAATGGGTAACTCACCCTAGTCCTGAGTTAGGGAAGGCAAAGGCTCCAGGGGAAGCAGGCCCTAAACTTGGTCACTCCAACCGACGCAGGATGGTGTATGTATGAAGTAGAAGTGTAGAGTGTGATTACCGCGAATGGTGTACTGTTCGTGTGCTGACCAATATAACCACTCATACACATGTGTCTACAAGGCACCAATGCAGACTGCTGGAATCTTTGTTTACTCAATTTATTCAGACGTACACACTGGGACATACGAGTACAGCATGGTATGTTGACATATCAATTTGTAGGTATACATAGCAGATCTGAAGTCATGACACATTCAGAAATAATGGGCAGTACATCAAAAGTTCAATTGTCATGATACATTATGGCCGCATCCCCCTATCTGACTAAACGCGTCAGTGAAGGCAGATCGGTAAATAACTAAAGTTACTTGACGTCCATAGTTTGTAGTATATATTATGAAACCACGAAAGAGGGGGTTTCTAGCAAGATTGAGATCTCCCTGTCACTGTTCGATAATAGGATAAATAATCTGTTCTCTTGGCAGTGATCAAAACATATGATGACCGAAATCTAACATGGCTGCCTCCCTGAGTTGTCGTTCACTCATTCATAGGAAGGAGAATATAAGCCAGAGTTAATTTATAATGGGTATATAAATGATTTCATAAATGTTCCCATACAGCTCTACGGTGATCAGGTTAATTCACGTAGCCATAACCGCTGTAGGAAAGTCTGTCATCTTTGTCGATACAAAACACGACCCTAGCGATACGAAGCACAATGTTCCATCTAGGTCGAATCGACATGAGATCATCAAAATAGGGTCTGGCAATACATGGAGTCCGAATTATACATTGTACCGTACCTTAGGAGAGTCTCTAACATAAACTATAGTAGAGATACCATCTCCTTTAGAAGAAAAACCACTTCCTGAATCATATTTCCTTAAGAATCTACCAGCCCTTTGAAAAATGCGTACCCGCCATTATCACGGTACATCGGAACTCATCACGACTTGTCAAGACAACTCATACTTCCGCTAGACCGGAATAACAAGAATCTAGTCCCTCCTACCCATCCAAAATATACAATATAGGACTGATTCTACTTGTACTAATAATATGTAATACATATGAATTCAGGCCATAAACACAATAAGCAAATTAATATATTTTCTGGCCCTAAAAAATAAGTACAAACGTAAGCGCAATATCCTTGCGCCAGATCAATATCCAGAACGATTACTCCTATAATCAAAAGTGTGAATCAAACATGGATTATCTCGCTTTTACCATAGACAGCATTTTCATACACAAATGAATGAATGTCAATATTTTTCCCATATTAAATAGCCATATCGATTTTTGTAATATGTGCGTCAAAATATGCACGCAACAGATTACCACACCCCTCGGGAAAAAAATGGTACATTTTTTTTGTGAAATACATCTAGGAGCACATACAATAGGCTCACAACGCACCAATACAATGCGCAGATGATAAGCATAAGTTTTATGACCTTAGAGAAAGTACTTCTCTAAGTATAAATATTTCCAGAGAGGTGTCACCAACGCATACTACAATAATAGCAATGACACAATTTCCACCTTAGTTTATACATAAATTTCATCTAAGATATCTTAACATCATGATCATCAAAGACGAAAAACATTGAAAGATCAGCGGTGAATAAATATCAATGAACCGCTAAGTAGTGTTACAATCAATATATGATATATTACATATGTGTACGCATTTCAACATAGAAACAACTGTATCAAAGTTGTATAACAGTTATGAATCATGTGGGCATCTAGACAAAATATCTGCCATCACATTTTCTGACCCACGGATAGCTCGCACCGAAAAATGAAATGGCTGTAGAGCAATCGCGTATTGCGTTTGATCTCGCGCTCTTCAGATTTAGATTTTTACTCTGAATAGCCGTAAGAGCTTTCTGGTCAGTTTCCACAATGAAATGCGCGCCCAGAAAAAATCTTTGCAGTTTAAGGATTGACCAAACCATAGCCAATAATTCACGGTCTAGGACCGAGTAATTCTTCTCTGCGGCATTTAATTTCCGAGAAATATACATCACAGGATGCAGAGTTCCAGAGTACTCTTGCATTAGTGCAGCTCCAATCCCGGTGGATGAAGCGTCACTACGAAGAATAAATGTCTTATCCTTAGAAGGCAATACTAGGATAGGTGAAGTAGAAAACATAGTTTTAACCTTATCCAAAGAGGATTGACATTCTTGAGTCCAATGGACTACATTAGGAGACCCTTTCTTTAGCAAGGAAGAAAGAGGTGACATAATGGAGGACAGATTCGGGATGAATCGTCCATAAAATTGTATTAGACCTAAGAGACTTCGTACTTGCTTTTTAGTCTTAGGAATAGAAATGTTAAGTATCTTACTTGTATTATGGTCTTCTGTTTTTAGGAACCCATGACCAACACGGTGTCCTAAGAAAGATATTTCGCTAAAACCAATACATGCTTTCGATGGTTTCGCTGTCAGGTTATGCTCGCGTAAGATAGACAATAGTTCATTTATACCATTATAGTGATCGTTCCAAGTATCACTGAAAAGACAGATGTCATCAAGATACGCAATGACATCTGAGCGATGAGATAGGATTCGACGCATCATGCGTACAAATGTAGCAGGGGCGTTCATAAGACCGAAAGGCATGAAATTCCATTGGAATAGACCCCTAGGCGTCGAAAAAGCAGTAAACGGTTTGGCGTGTTCGGATAGTGGAACTTGCCAATATCCCTTAGACAAATCGAGTTTAGTAAAGAAGTGAGAATTCGATAGTCTCGTAAGTAGCTCTTCTAGTAAAGGCATAGGTTCAGCATCGAATTTAGTCACTTGATTCAATTTGCGATAATCCACGCAAAGACGTATGTTATTGTCTTTTTTTCCGTACTATAACCATCGGCGAAGAATATGCTGATGTGGATGGTTCAATAATTTTTAACTCTATCATCTCATCTAACTCTTTCTCTACCTGTGCTTGAAAAATGTATCGGGATAGGATACGGTCTGACTCTTATAGGACTATGGTCAGTAAGAATAATGTCATGTTGAATGACATCCGTTTGACCAGGAATGTCAGTAAGGACATCCTGAAATTGTTCTAACATAGTAGAAACTTGTTTCTGCTCTCCTGGAGATAATTCTGGAGAAATTGCAACATCTTTCCATGATTCATTAGAGTGAAGAGGAATCATTGGAAAAGGTAAATTTACATCCGAGAAACTCGTTTCCTCATCCTGTATTACTGACAGAGATGAGTACTGTCCATGTTGGACTGGAAAATCGTCCGTTGCCTGGAAAACAGGTTGTAAATAATCAGGACGTTCATGGAATTCCGTGAGCATGTTGATGTGGAAGGTTTTACGCTTCCCGTCAATATCGACGATATAGTCAACATCGGAAACTTTTGATATTATATCGTACGGACCTTTCCAAGAATGAGAAGTCTATTTTCCCTACAAGGTAGCAAGACAAATGCTTTGTCACCTGGACAAAGTTGACGCAAACATCTCTTTTTATTGGCAAATTCCCTTGCCTTCTGTTTCGCAAATTCAGAAGAAGCAGTTGCCAATTTGCATGCTTCAATAATCTTGTGTCTAAGTGCGATGACATATTCATAAGAGGATTTTGTGTCATCGACAATATTATCAGCAGTTATAAGATCATGAAGTAAGGACATAGGACCTCGCGGTTTCGCGCCAAAGACAAGTTCAAAGGGAGAAAATCCTGTATGTTCGTTGGCGACCTCTCTATATGCAAAGAGAGCCGCGGGTAAAACCCTATCCCAATCCTGAGGATGATCTTCCGTTATCTTACCTAGTAGGTTTTTCAGAGTTCTATTCAAACGTTCCACCATCCCATTGGACATAGGATGATAAATACTACTCAGCGATCTCTCTATCTTCAGAGTCGACATTACTTGAGACATGGTATCCGATATGAGTTGGGTACCATGGTCGGATAATATTTCTGCTGGAAACCCCAGACGAGAAAATATTAACCAAAGAGCATCTGCGACATCAGCAGTAGTTATGCTCTTTAGAGGAACAGCCTCCGGCCAACGTGTGCACATATCAACACACGTCAAAATAAATTGGTGTCCTCTAGCAGACTTTATCTTAAATGGACCAATGATGTCTATCGCCATTTTTTTGAAATGGCCGAATGGGAATGTCTGCAGCCTGAATAGGTGCATCATGGCGTGGACCTCTGGATTTAATCTCTTGACATACTTTACAAGATCGACAATAGATTCGTATGTCCTTATTCACAGCAGGCCAAAAGAAAGATTGAAGAACTCTAGCTTTAGTACGGGAAAAACCCATATGTCCAGCACACTGCGAATCATGAGCGTGCTGTAAGATTTTAACTCTCATATTTTTAGGCACAAGGATTTGAGAATGAATGGACTTAGCGGAGTCTTGTACCATACGTACAAGTACGCCATTCTTCATCGTAATCCAAGATTTACGATTAGTATCCTTATTCGGATCACCTTTTGTTGCCAGAGTAAAGAATTTCTTTAGAGTAGGATCATCTTCCTGCTGTTTGATAAAGGAATCGTGGGAAATCTCCAAGGGATCATCTTGGATCTGCGCATCATTATCTTCAGAATGTGAAGATTGTGGCATATTAAGAGCTTGAGCCCTAGTGATTACTGCATTAGCCGATTGCATATTAACATTTTCCCAATTAGAAATTTGCTGTGGAGTGCATTCTTTCACCCCGTGAATGCGACCGATGATAAGATCAGCGATCGGATTCGGCAAGAGACATGCTTGCACCTCTCCTGTAAAGAAAGGCGTAGCAATATTGATAATGGCAGTGGAGTACTTCTCCAATGTGCAACCAAATGTTACACATTTGACTATATTGCCTGTAGCTCGAGAAGGATTTACGAGTGATTGCCTCACTCCAATGGTAGTGCACCCCGAATCGAAAAGAATTGATACCAGAGTACCATCTATTAGGCCCCTATTAAAGACAAGAGCACCCCTTCCATTATGCGCAATTGACGCATGGAGAGCGGGAAGCGGGTGACCGCAGCTTAAAGTAGACACTGTGGTTGGATCGAATAATGTTTTGCATTGCGAACACTCAGATGCTCTAGCAAAATCGAAAGCGGAATTTGCTACACTGTTGGAGTCTTTTTTATCATTATTCTGATTATCGGTGTCGTGGAACTCCTGTTGTGCAGAGTTAGCCTGGTAATAAGATTTACCATGTCTTTTGTGTTGTGATCTACCTCGGTTATAATTGTCCCTATAATTATTATTGCCTCTGTTATAACCCCTATTTGGGTTTGAATCATAACATTCATGATCATAATCATCATGCTCATTATATTGAGTATCCCTGTAATATTGTTTCTTTTGTCTCCATGAAGCACTTGGGTAGTTCCTATAGCTACTCCCTTTTCGAGAATTTCTAACATTATGGGTACCCCTCGCGTGTCGAGGACTATCAGCCCGATTCCAGTTCTTCAAAGAAGAACTCTGATTTGAGCGGTTATCTTGGTTTTGATACTTATTCCAATTAACCTTTTTATCAAATTTATTTTTAGCTCCTTGGAATTTGTGTGAGTAATTCTGATTATATTCTGTTGCCGAAGCAACTGGCATACTCTCTTTAATGTTAGAGTTACTAAGAATCATGTCAGGGTGTGCCGTGGCATACTGGTCACAATATTCTTCCATTTGCTTTATTGTACCAGGTTTACGCTCATGTAAGAACTCTAGGAATGATTTATTTACAGAAGACATGACCTTGTCTCTTAGCAATAAATCCGTAAGACCATCAAATGTTTTCTCTGTTTTGGATAATTCAATCCATCGTGAAAGGGTAATTCGTGCTTTTGAGATGAAATCTGAGAATTCTACACCTACCTCAGGTCTCATTGTTTTAAACAAAAGACGATAACCTTCTTCAGACAGCTGATATCTCTTTATCAAAGCTGCCCTAACAGCATCATAATTATCTTTGTCGGCCTCTTCAACAAAATATAACTTACTCAGAGACTCCCCTTTTAGATTTTCAGACAACTGATTCACATACTGTGATTTGTCAACATTATGAGATCGACAAGCCCGTTCAAATCTAGAAAGCCAAAATGTTATGTCATCACTGGTAGGGTTAAACGCTGGTACCTTGACCTTGTACACAAAGGGTTTACCATTACCACCAGATGCCTGATTAACATTACTCATACATGTCAATTTTAATTTCTCTAATTCAAACTCATGTTCTCTTATTGCTTTTCTCTCTTCAGCTTCTCTATCTAATTTTTTTTGTTCTGCAGCAGCAGCAGCTTCTAATTTTTTCTGTTCTGCAGCAACTTCTAATTTCTTCTGTTCTGCAGCAACTTCTAATTTCTTCTGTTCTGCAGCAACTTCTAATTTTTTTTTGTTCAGCTGCAGCTTCTAATTTCTTCTGTTCTGCAGCAGCAGCAACTTCTAGTTTTTTCTGTTCTGCATCTAATGCTTTGTCATATTGAGCAACAGCCCATTGTTCTAAGTCTTTTCCAGTCTTATCAAGAGATTTTCCTTGTGCAATGAAATAATCTAATGTAGACATATTGTCTTCTTAAATCAGAAACCTGAAAAAGTAAATAAATTACCCTATTTCACTTTAATGGGAGACAAGTCTATACCATAGACTTAGTCTTAGTCCAAACTTGTATGGTTTATAATAACCAATGATAACTTGAGTACCTGTGGACAACAATAACTGTATCTCAAATACTGTGGGGACAAGCCTTACAAAGGTCTTGTATACCTCAATGTAATCAAAGATCACTTGAGTACCTGTGGAAAAAATATTTCCCTTTACCAATCACTTTGGGAGACAAGCCTTACAAAGGTCTTGTACATTTTGTTTTATAACAATAACAATCATAAAGTACTGATCTGTACTATACTATCAGTGTATACCACTATACGTTTATGTCAACTAAAGAATTTACAAAGGACAAACAAGAAAAGACAATATGAACACATTTGCAGAGATCAAATTAAATTAAATAGGAGAAATGAAAAAAAATGATCACAGAAACCGTGATGATAACTGCCATAATATAACAAGACAAATAACGCCACAGTGTATAAACATAAGGGTGTAAAAAACTGAAATGAAAGAAAAGATGAGACCTACAATTATACAAACAAATCAAACAAAACTAAGGAACACAAAATTATTAACAAAAACAACGAAGAAAAGAACACCTCATCACAACTAACAGAAATAGCAGCAAATTGTTGCTAACAAATTTCCAATTAAGAAAATGTGTACTTATAGAATACTAGTACCAGACCAATGTCACTCGGCATACCTTGTACTAGTCACACAGAACATAAACTAATTTAATACATAACAAATAACATGTAAGCATAAATAGCATATAGCATACAATATAATTTATGTCATGAATGGAATGTGTTGCAGGTATAGTGTTGTAAAGCAGGCACAGTTTATTTTAATACTAATAACTTGCCACTTTATTCAGTAATAGATTTAATTTTAAACTATTACACTGTCAATTTTTCTCTGTAGAGCATATGAAGATCCAACGATGAACTATGCACTTTATGTTCAACAACACTGTGATTCTTCTGTACGTTGAGAAATGTCAACAATACTGCTCCAGATATTTTCTACACTTGATACCACTGTCCTGTGTAATACTGTCTGTACAGCGAAAAACTGTCAACAAGCGCTGACCTAGATACAGCATCCTATCGGTAATACAGGTCAAGCTGACATCGACTGTATAGCTGTCCTACTGGTGTTGATGTGTTCAAACAAATGTTCTTTCAGCTGTAAACTGTGATTCTCAACACAAAACTGCGTAAGCTGGACCCAGGAATCTGGCTCCTAGACAATGTAGATAATGTATGGTAACAGTAAACAATTTAATAACTCTCCAAGAAATTTCTCTTCATAAATGTTTATGCTCGTGACGTGAATAAGAAATCCCTGACAGAAAATGTGGAACAACACTTAGAGAGAGAGATGGACAAAGAGAAGGAAGAATAGACGACCTGTTCCAGGTCTGTATCTCTATCACGGCTATTCCCGGATTATCTGAGACCATTGCATTTGGATCCGGTCCGAAAATTAGTTCTGATAGACTGTGACCCTACACTGCAACCTACCTAATCCTGTAGTGGAGGATTAGAATGTAGTTGGGAGCCGCGCTAGCGTAGTGGTTACAACACCGCTCTGGCGACCGGGTGATACAGGATCAAACCCGGGCGACGGCATTTGAGGATTTTTCGTCGACCGGGATTTGGACTGGATTAACTCGAGACCTGGCGAGGACATTTGAAGGAGTGTCGTCGACCAGGGACTGGCGGCTCCTGAGCCGACCCAGCTGCAATGGGTACCTCCGAAATCGGCGAGTATTTGCCTGAATGGCGAGGGACACCTGTCTCTGTACAAGAAATAAAGGGATACTCACGTAAAATCAATCTCAGGTTAGACATAAAATAATAACCTGAGATTTCGCCTTGAGTATTAGCGGGCGAACGAAAAAAAAAAAAAAAAAAAAAAAAAAAAAAAAGAATGTAGTTGAAATTAAGGTATAGAGTCAAGGATTTGTGAAATGTGTTCTATTAATAAGATGGGTATTAAATAATGACAACAGAACTTTTACATCAAATTATGAATGGGACACAACTATGTAGTTATATTATATAAATTTAAAAAATAGGGATTTTTACATTAATTGTTGTTCACAAATTTGAAATAAAATAACAACATTAATTCAAACTAGTGATCATGTGACAATAACATCAAACTAAATATATCATAATTATTCTTTTCTCTAAATATTAAATTTGATTAAATCATCCTAGACAGGGTATGATGGATGGTAATTGTATTAATTTTTGAGAAATTATATCATAGTTGCTTGTGTAGAGTTTAAATGTATAATTGAAATACACGTAGCCGTGAGTTGTTCTTGAGTCCCATGAGACTTATCTGCGCTTGGGTGATCCTTTCTTGATGGTTGTATTACCAGCACTATGTTTGTGTATTGCCAGGGGGTTTGGATTGATTCTCTTTTCCTACAACCCCATCGATCTGTTTCCACGCCGTCTCATTGTTGTACTTATTTATTGTTTATAATCTCTTCCCTCATTTCTTGTCATGTCGGGACTTCAGCGACCATCTTTTGCTGATTAGGTAATCAATCACTTTCACTTGAACAAATGTTGACACCTGTGGAGAGAAGTGTGGTTTACTAATGTGTAACACATTTCCTGCCAGACCAGACAAGTGCAGGGGAGCGACCGGATTAGTAAATAAGCAACCTTGGGATGACCACAGTCGACTATATTATTATTATTGATCAGTTTCAAGTCATTGCAAACGTTTTCAGTTAGATTTATAAACCCATCTACGATCGAGTGACCGCTTTCAAAATGGCGGCGTATCAGCGAAATGTGTATCGGACAGAGGAAATCGCCAACGATAAATAACAACAGAAGGGAATCTGTATGAAAAGGATTTTACATCTCAGTACAGGGAAGGATGGTGTATAACTGCATATAAGATGGAACGGTAGGAAGTTCTCATTTACGGAGATATATGCGTATTTCGGCTGCCCACAGTTACGCTAAAAGCATGTAAACTCACTTCTGTTCTAAATATTAAAATCAACAAATAACAGTTTGGGAATTTACATGGATAGGAAGATAGAGTTTTATCAGCTGAATAAAACTAGATAAGATGGAACAATATGGATATTATATATGCTGAGAATGAGAAAGGCAAAATTTCAGTCGACGCACAGATCGGCTGAAATCACGGTTCGGGAAGGATTTTTTCAGGTTAGGTTTAAGCTGTGACGTCGGTACTCTCCGATACGTCCGCGCTATACGTATTTAAAGCGGATCGGTAAACTGAGAGAGATACACAACGCAAGAGGTTGAGACAAGACTGAGGGCAGATAACGCCACGACTCTAAATCCATCTGAAGTGTGAGCGGATCGCCAGAAAATTTCAGTCTAAGTGTCTGGAGTCTGAGGGTAAGCGAATTTACGATAGCTATCCTGTATAATAATTTCTTTTATTTTGTATTACAGGTTCATTTAGAATTCACAAAATATGCCTGTATAATATTCATTGATATAACGTATTATTATTTTAATATGATTTATTCATGTGCTTAGTGGAAGATGGTGGCTTGTACAAAAACGTATCAAAACTAGCCCCACAGCCAAATAGAAAATATTTATTATATTTAATGCTGTATCTCGTCGATATTAAATGCATTATCGCTTACGAAGATAAAGGCAGTCCCATGGCAGAG
This sequence comes from Oreohelix idahoensis, assembly GCA_024509875.1. Taxonomy (NCBI): domain Eukaryota; kingdom Metazoa; phylum Mollusca; class Gastropoda; order Stylommatophora; family Oreohelicidae; genus Oreohelix; species Oreohelix idahoensis. The sequence goes on along the minus strand of JAMPIV010004690.1, from coordinate 64,902 downwards.
ATTGTCATAGGGAAATGAAGTGTTAGAAACTTCATCATGGAAGATCCCAGTTTACGAGGTTAAGGTGACTAGTCCCCTTCCTCGCTGCCTTTGCCTTCCCTAGTTCGAGCGCACAACTTTGTACCCATTTACAGCTGGTAAACTGGAGTGTTCTATAGCCAGTTTCAGTAGAAAGCAACCTGATCACGTGGTCACTCACTTTCTTTATTTATGTATTACTTTTGTGTAGATGCTAAGGATAGCATCAGTATTTGAATTTGTACTTGATATGATTTGGAAGGATCAAGTTATAGCATATGAAGGGATGTATAGGAGCGGAATAAACCAGATGATGTTTATTACTGATAGGTTAATATTAATTCTGTATCATTGACATGATGTTACTTGCTATGACTGTATAACTTTGACACCTGATGACTGACTTGTCTGACTTATGTGCTAGTCAGTTATACTTAATTGAAATGTTAATATTAATGCTATATCACTGAAATGATGTCCTTGCTTACTATGATTGTATAACGGTGACATCTGATGACTGACTGGTCTGACATCTGTGCTAGTCAGCTACAAGTCTAGCCAGATACTAGCCAAGGCTGATATGTTGCAGGTTCCATGAAATAACTCAAACCAGACTGTCCAGTATCAGAAGCCGGTGCAGTTCCTCCGAGGCAATCCCACAAAAGTGCAGGACCCCAAAGAGTGAACTTCAACTGATCATTGGCATCCCTACTGTTGGGCCTACCAAGTCTGATATCCGCAAAGGACAGTTTCAGCAGTATCAAGTTGGAAAGATAAGTGTCCTGTTTGACACTGACCACCTATACATGTGAAACAGCCAATAGTTGAAAACAATAAGTAACCATACATAAACTCAGTCAACTGATGACAGTTATCCTTAAATTCAAAGGACTAATAACAGTGATTTCAGTAACTTTATTATTTAAGATCTTGAAGTCTAAACAGAAAATAATAGTAATTGTGTGAATATTTTTTATATATATATGTGTATACTCTTTTCCAACTAGTAGAAATAGAATATTAGTGTAATTATTAAACTATTTTAACTGTACCTGAGGATTTATTCACTTTTTCCATTTTGTGGGTTCAGTGAATGTACATTTTACTTATCCCCTAGCATATAAGTAATCATAAGATAGTCACAGGGAGGAGACACCTTAAATCCTGGTACTACTTCTTACCAACTGGGCCAGGGTTTTCACAGTCTGACTATTGTTATGATAACAATACACCAGTGCTTATTTCTAAGACTGGGGTATTACTTGTAAGGTCAGAACTCTTTACTGGCATACTCTTACATAATAAATAAATTTAAATAACCTCCCGCTACAGTGGGGGCTCGTCTGCGGGATATATCTTTGATATTCCTGAGCCAACTTTCTATTTCTGCTGTGTAGAAATTTTGTTTTGTAAATTTTTTTGGAAAGAGTAACATAGTAGGAAATAATTATATTTTTTTAGGAGTACCATTGAGTACAGATAAAGAAAGCTGTTTCATATATGGTGAAGTCAGTTTAATTAACTTTAATTTTAAATAAGTTAATTATATTGTAGTAAATTAGTTTGAGTAAGATCGCTTGCCCTACTAGACTACAGATACATCATGGCTGACTTGGTCAAATTTAGGTCTGCTACACTGCAGGTGGGAAAAGAGCTTGGCATGGATGGTGACGTTCTGATCCGGTATGTCACGACGGAATGTGAAAAGTACACCGAGAGAGAAGCAAAGCAATTGGAAGCAGAAAGAGAAGCCAAGAAATTAGAATTAGAAGCAGAGAGAGAAGCCAAGAAATTAGAAGCGGAGAGAGAAACAAAGAAACTAGAAGCTGAGAGAGAGAAGCCAAGAAATTAGAATTGGAAGCAGAGAGAGAAGCCAAGAAATTAGAAGCTGAGAGAGAAGAAAGGAGGTTACAAGCAGAGAGAGACCATGAGCTGAAAATGAGACAGCTTGATCTTGAACTTCAGGCTGGGACTATCACCCATGGTAATAGCTCACCTCATTCTGCGAATAGCTCTTTTCAGAACACAGCAAATGGGGCCATGAACTTCCACCTAGATCCATTTGTTGAAAAGGAGGACGCAATAGAGTCGTACCTGGATAGGTATGAAAGGCTAGCCTCTACATATGGACTGGAAAAGGAAAAATGGAGTCTAAAGTTATCCCAGGGATTGAGAGGTATTGCATATGATGTGTTTCTGAAACTCCCCAAAGAAGATCAGGAAAATTATGAGATACTAAAGCAAGCCTTACTGATCCGGTATGAAAAGAACTCTGAGGCATATAGGAAGAAATTTAGAACTTCTAAACCTCTACCTGGAGAAACATATAACCAGTTCTCAGCTAGGCTAGAAACGTATTTGTTGAAATGGAGTAGTTTAGGTAAGTATCAGAAAACATACGAGGATCTGAAAGAAATGGTTATGTTAGAGCAAGTGAAAGATTCCATGTCTCAAGAAATGCGGAAATTCCTTATGGAACAAGGAGCAGAGAGGCTGGAAGACACTTTGAAATGTGCAGAGAGGTACCAAGCCGCTCAAGCTGAACTAGTAGGAACGAAAAGGAAGCAGGTAGAAGGATATAAGCCACCACCGCAGAATACCCAGTTTGACCAGAAGGATCATCCATACAGAAATAAGCCAAGATTTGATAATAAGGACAAGAACCCTCAGACTCAGGAAAAGAAACCCTACAAACAGGGAGATAAGTGGTGCAAAATTTGTAAGATGAGCAACCACAACACTGTAGATTGTAGAAGGAAAACCCCTCATCACGCTGCATGTTTAGCAACAGGGAATAGGACAGATATGATGGAACTGACAGGGAGTCAGAATAGCCTCCGTCATCCCCCTGTGAGTGAGCTCGTAACCGTGAACGGCAATCGAGTCATGTGCTTATATGATACCGGCCTGGATTTCGACTCAGTTGTGAGTTCAACCCTAGTGCACTCTGATCAAATTACCACAGACACCGTGGAAATACAAGGGGCAACTAAGGGAACAGCAACCATGACACTTCCTATAGCTAGGATCAATGTGAAATCTCGCTACGTGGAAGGAGTGATAACAGCCGCAGTGATAGATGACCCTATATACCCGCTGATATTGGGGTGTAGGTATGTATTTTTGGGTGACCCAGTAAAACCTGTTGTCCTGGCAGCAGTCCAGACCAGGTCGAGCACCAAAAACGAGGAGGAAAATCCTAACAATACTCAGCCAGAGCAGATGAAACAGGCTCAATCAGAAGATGACACATTGAAGCCTTGTTATGGCAAATTGCCAAAGGCCCATAACCCTCCAGAAAAAGGAGACTTGTATATGAAAAAAATGGACTACTGTATAGAAAAGCTGGTACAGGACCTCAAGGACATGGACAGCTGGTAGTACCAAAGTCATACAGGGAGAAAGTTATGGAGCTCGCACATGCTATTCCATTTAGTGGACACATGGGAATTGGTGCCACCAGTCAACGGATAGCTTGTCACTATTACTGGCCAGGGATCACGGAAGATATCAAACGATATGTGAAATCTTGTCCAGAGTGTCAACGTGTAGCCCCCAAGCATGGGACTGCACCAGCAACTCTAGGAGAAATGCCAATCATGGGTACTCCATTCGAGAGAGTTGCAGTGGATATTGTTGGACCCCTCACTAGGACTAAGAGAAGGAATAGTTATATCTTAACTCTAGTTGATACATGCTCTATGTGGGGAGAGGCCGTAGCCATGGCATCTATAGATTCTAAGCATGTGGCAGAGGCATTGTTGACAATATTCACCCGGTTAGGCTTTCCACATCAAATATTGACGGACAATGGTTCCCAGTTCAAGGGAAAGCTAACCCAAGAAGTGTTCAGGATTTTTCAAGCCAGACATTATCATTGCTCTCCTTATCACCCACAAGGAAATGGTCAAGTCGAGCGGTTCAACGGTACGCTCATTTCTATTCTCAGGAAGCTGGCAAGTGAAAAACCTGAAACATGGGATGTATACTTACCCGCTGCATTATTCGCATACCGGGAAGTCCCACACAATTCCACAGGAATGGCACCGGCCACATTGTTGTTTGGTCGGCCTATAAAAGGTCCACTGGAAGCATTGCTGCGGACTTGGACAGATGAGAAGGCAGAGGAAAGTGTCACCTCATCAATTCAGTATGTAAATGAGTTGACCACTCGACTGAAAATGGGCTGGAAATTGGCTAATGACAATCTTCGCAGAGCCAGAAAGAAACATACTGAATACTATAACAAGAAAGCAAAGGATAGGGAACTTGCTGTTGGAGAAAAAGTGCTTCTTCTATTGCCCAGCAGTAACAACAAACTGCAGATTGGTTGGCAGGGTCCATATAACGTGCTAGAGAAAATATCGAGGACTAATTACAAAATTGACAAGAAGGGCAAAGAAAGGGTGTACCATGTTAATCTGTTAAAGAAATATTATGACAGGACATCAACGGAGGTAGCTCATATGATGACTCTGGCCATCGCAACCGAAATGAAGCATGAACCACTTACCTCAATAGAGTATCCATTAAGACCGACTGAGACATATGAACAAGTCAAAATTAGTACTCAGTTAACTCAGGAACAGAGGGAGCAAGTTAAAGAGGTTTTAAAAAACACATGCAGATGTGCTAACTGATAAACCAGGATGCACCAACTTATTGACATATGATATGAAGGTCATCGATCCAACACCTATCTGCATGAAGACCTACCCTATACCATATGCCAAGGCACAGGCATTGAAGGAGGAAATTGATTATCTGTTGCAAGAACAAATCATTTCCAAGTCAGAATCACCTTACAGTTCAAGTGTTGTACTGTTGAGAAAACCAAGTGGAGAACACAGACTCTGTATCGATTACCGGAAATTGAATGCGATCACTGAAACCCAAGCTGATCCATTACCAGATACCAATCAGCTGTTCTCGACGCTAAGTACTGCGAAATATTTCTCTAAGGTCGATTTAAGTAAAGGATATTACCAGATTCCTGTCAAACCCGAGATCCGACACATGCTGGCTTTTAGCACTTCGGATGGTCACTACGAATTTAATGTACTACCATTCGGGTTGAAAAACGCACCAAGCGTATTTTCAAGGATGATGAGGAAATTGCTGGAACCCTTGAACAACTCTAACATCACCAACTTTATGGATGACATTCTCATAGCCACGGAAACATTTGAGGATCATCTACATTCTCTATCAATGTTACTGGGTAGACTCAGAGAGGCAGGTTTGACTGCTCGTCCAACAAAGTGTGTAATCGGATGTCAGGAATTAGAATTTTTGGGACATACAATTTGTCATGGAAACATGTCTCCTGATCCCAAAAATATAGAAAAGTTAAGGAATGCACCTAGACCACAGACAAAAAAGGATGTGAGGTCGTTCGTATCCTTAGGAGGATTCTATCAAAAGTACATCAAAGACTTCAATACCTTATGTGCACCTTTGACGGATCTGACAAAGAAAGGGAAGCCGGACACAATAAAGTGGACTGCAGAGTGTGAGCATGCATATTCAGAATTGAAACATAAACTCACTAGTAGGCCTATTCTGAAGTTACCAGATCTGACGCAAGAGTTTATAGTACGGACTGATGCAAGCAATGTAGGAATTGGGGCCGCGCTTTTGCAAAAATCTCAGACCCAGGATGAGGAACTGTTTCCTGTTGCTTATGCCAGCCGCAAGTTGAACGCGGCAGAAAAGAATTACTCTACTATAGAGAGAGAATGTTTAGCATTGGTGTGGGCCATCAATAAGTTTCAACCCTATTTGTATGGCAAGCCATTTGTGGTCCAGTGCGATCATCAACCCCTGTCATTTTTGGCCTCATCACGTCATGCAAATACTCGCTTACTAAGATGGTCATTATTGATTCAGCCATATTCCTTCACTATTGAATATATTCCGGGAAAACAGAATGTGGGCGCAGATTTTCTTAGTCGTCATCCCACAGAGCTTGAGGAGGATAGAAGGAAGGAAAACTAACCTCGGAATGGTCGATTTGCAATTGTCTTGTACCCAATAGTTAAGCTAGATATCATCCAGCTTAAAATATGGGGGAGCTATGTCGCGAAATTGGTTTCAAGTCATTGCAAATGAGTTCAGTTAGATTTATAAACCCATCTACGATCGAGTGACCGCTTTCAAAATGGCGGCGTATCAGCGAAATGTGTATCGGACAGAGGAAATCGCCAACGATAAATAACAACAGAAGGGAATCTGTATGAAAAGGATTTTACATCTCAGTACAGGGAAGGATGGTGTATAACTGCATATAAGATGGAACGGTAGGAAGTTCTCATTTACGGAGATATATGCGTATTTCGGCTGCCCACAGTTACGCTAAAAGCATGTAAACTCACTTCTGTTCTAAATATTAAAATCAACAAATAACAGTTTGGGAATTTACATGGATAGGAAGATAGAGTTTTATCAGCTGAATAAAACTAGATAAGATGGAACAATATGGATATTATATATGCTGAGAATGAGAAAGGCAAAATTTCAGTCGACGCACAGATCGGCTGAAATCACGGTTCGGGAAGGATTTTTTCAGGTTAGGTTTAAGCTGTGACGTCGGTACTCTCCGATACGTCCGCGCTATACGTATTTAAAGCGGATCGGTAAACTGAGAGAGATACACAACGCAAGAGGTTGAGACAAGACTGAGGGCAGATAACGCCACGACTCTAAATCCATCTGAAGTGTGAGCGGATCGCCAGAAAATTTCAGTCTAAGTGTCTGGAGTCTGAGGGTAAGCGAATTTACGATAGCTATCCTGTATAATAATTTCTTTTATTTTGTATTACAGGTTCATTTAGAATTCACAAAATATGCCTGTATAATATTCATTGATATAACGTATTATTATTTTAATATGATTTATTCATGTGCTTAGTGGAAGATGGTGGCTTGTACAAAAACGTATCAAAACTAGCCCCACAGCCAAATAGAAAATATTTATTATATTTAATGCTGTATCTCGTCGATATTAAATGCATTATCGCTTACGAAGATAAAGGCAGTCCCATGGCAGAGATTGTCATGGGGAAATGAAGTGTTAGAAACTTCATCATGGAAGATCCCAGTTTACGAGGTTAAGGTGACTAGTCCCCTTCCTCGCTGCCTTTGCCTTCCCTAGTTCGAGCGCACAACTTTGTACCCATTTACAGCTGGTAAACTGGAGTGTTCTATAGCCAGTTTCAGTAGAAAGCAACCTGATCACGTGGTCACTCACTTTCTTTATTTATGTATTACTTTTGTGTAGATGCTAAGGATAGCATCAGTATTTGAATTTGTACTTGATATGATTTGGAAGGATCAAGTTATGGCATATGAAGGGATGTATAGGAGCGGAATAAACCAGATGATGTTTATTACTGATAGGTTAATATTAATTCTGTATCATTGACATGATGTTACTTGCTATGACTGTATAACTTTGACACCTGATGACTGACTTGTCTGACTTATGTGCTAGTCAGTTACACTTAATTGAAATGTTATTAATGCTATATCACTGAAATGATGTCCTTGCTTACTATGATTGTATAACGGTGACATCTGATGACTGACTGGTCTGACATCTGTGCTAGTCAGCTACAAGTCTAGCCAGATACTAGCCAAGGCTGATATGTTGCAGGTTCCATGAAATAACTCAAACCAGACTGTCCAGTATCAGAAGCCGGTGCAGTTCCTCCGAGGCAATCCCACAAAAGTGCAGGACCCCAAAGAGTGAACTTCAACTGATCATTGGCATCCCTACTGTTGGGCCTACCAAGTCTGATATCCGCAAAGGACAGTTTCAGCAGTATCAAGTTGGAAAGATAAGTGTCCTGTTTGACACTGACCACCTATACATGTGAAACAGCCAATAGTTGAAAACAATAAGTAACCATACATAAACTCAGTCAACTGATGACAGTTATCCTTAAATTCAAAGGACTAATAACAGTGATTTCAGTAACTTTATTATTTAAGATCTTGAAGTCTAAACAGAAAATAATAGTAATTGTGTGAATATTTTTATATATATATATATGTGTATACTCTTTTCCAACTAGTAGAAATAGAATATTAGTGTAATTATTAAACTATTTTAACTGTACCTGAGGATTTATTCACTTTTTCCATTTTGTGGGTTCAGTGAATGTACATTTTACTTATCCCCTAGCATATAAGTAATCATAAGATAGTCACAGGGAGGAGACACCTTAAATCCTGGTACTACTTCTTACCAACTGGGCCGGGTTTTCACAGTCTGACTATTGTTATGATAACAATACACCAGTGCTTATTTCTAAGACTGGGGTATTACTTGTAAGGTCAGAACTCTTTACTGGCATACTCTTACATAATAAATAAATTTAAATTATTGTATTAAATGAGATCAGCTATGAAGGTCCCTGAAATTAACAAATAGTATTGTAAACTTTTCAGAGTACCTTTCCGCTACCATCCTTTTGATCTCATTCAAAATTTAATTTATATTATTATATAAAATGACTTCGTGTAGTGTCTAGGGTTATGAATGTAGAGTGCAATGTGCAATAACCAACTAACATACAAACAAATAGTTTATTATCCACAACAACCAACAGTACTACAACAATAACATACAAACAACACTTTAAAAGGCTATCTTACTTAAGACAGTGGTTGAAATTTGTGTAAATAGAACTTTTTACAATTTTATTACCCTGATTCTAATTTATTTTGAACCAGGACTGACAATCAAAATTGAACTCAAAAGAATTATTTGCATCAGTCAAATAACACAGTGGATCTTCTGTCCATTCATACAATATTATTCTACTATAAGTGTGTAATTGTATTCTTCTACTTTGAGGTAATACTGGTATCAAACAATAGGTTGTTGGTTATAATCACACCCTTAAAGTTATGTCTGTTTCGTTTGTTACTTGTGGAAATATTAATAACTATTTACATTTTTCTTCACTATAACTTTATAGTTCTTTTATAAGTTGAGCTGCCTGGTGCCGAACAAGCACTTAACTTGGCAGGATAATACAGGTAGATCGTTTCCTCTGCTCGCTTGACAATCTGTTCCACCTGTTCGATAGGCAATTGCCACTAGCATGGGCTCGAAGTATACAGACAGAGTCCTGAATCGAGCAGTTCTCAAGTAGTACTACATTAACGTCAGTACCCAGGACCCTGAAATGTGAAGGTTATGCATCCTTCTTTACACCTAGTATACAATAATATTCCACAATTAAGTACAGGTACATTACAAACAAACGAAAAGGGTCATAGCTTTATGCCAACCTATGCCTCCATTATCTTTTGATGTGACAATGTACACCAGTATTCCTCTCCCCTAATGGTTACAACGCCACTGTAATTCCAGCTGTAATCTTTTCCATACAATAGGATAGGTGTTATGCTCCTTGATGACAATCATACATATTTTCTTGTAGTCCCACCTCTCTGATAGTCTATCACATGGTGGATCAATCTCTAGGCTCTGCCTAAGTTTGCTACAGACCCACTTACTTACAGTCATACATTATTATCTCACATTCAATTTTTATGTTAGATACATGTTAATAAAGTCAATCTTACCACAATTATTCAATGAAATACACAAGTGAACGATGACTGGCACACTTTCGATCTGCCTTCTGTCCAGGTTTTGAGAAATATTGTTTGCACAGCACAAGCCTGCTCTCATCGCTCCTTGGCAAAATTTTGTTGTAAAATGGCGTCCTCACTTAATGCTTTTTCCCCAGTATCAACTACTCTGGCCAATGATTATCCTTATTTCACTTGTAAACAAAGTCTTTCAAAATACAATTCAAACTTCTACTACGTTACTCGGGTAATATATGTTTAGTACGAGGTCGGCCAATAATATTTCGCCTCACTTCAAATTCCACCCAATCCAATTCCTCGTACCATCTTAGTCTTTATTTCCCTTAACTTAAAAAAAAAATATGCCATAAAGTTTTCAGCAGGCAATACTTGACCTGACAGTATCTCCGATTCTCTATAGTATTATGGCCAATATTTAGTTATTTAATGGACTATTTGTGTAACTAACAACATATTCTTGCTCCGCAAGTCCTAAGGCACACTAATATATAATTTTTATGGGGCTAAGTGTATTGGTTCAGAATTCCATTTTTTTTTAAAACTTTTACATCATATTTTGAAAATCGTCCAAAGCAAGGCCAACGCGTAGGTTTTATTTTTGAACACAATGTGAGACGCGGTTAGCATTGGGCCATTTCCGTTCCCCTCCCTCTTTCTTATACTATGTCTCTAGGCTAATACTCTGCTTGTACTTGGAAATGTGTTACTTTTATCTTAAGGACGAATTTGAACATTTGGGTACCCTTTTGTTCGGCTAATGCGTTATCAACTAATACGCTGAAGGCGTGGGTGAAGAAAACAATTCTCTACCAAATTTTTTTATTTCTATCTTATTCCTGACTTTATGCTCTATACTATTATATTCTAATTTAGATATTGTATTTAGAATATCGTCACACTGTTCTTAAACTTTTAAGAGATTCACTGTGACTTTAGATATTGTTTTTACACTTGTATTGATCTTAACAAAGACTGGTATCATCATAATTCTTTTCTAGGTGTGGTCAACCATAAATTTTGAATCAGTCCTTTCTTTGAAAAACCTATTTGTGTTGACTGCACCGAGCTGTAAATCTGATGCAGACAGTGGCTGGCAATTCCCATGCGCTAGGGTTCCCATACCTGAGCTGAGGTGTACACTTGGTGATTGATTGCTTCTCTGGCTATCACAGGTATACAACAGTCTTCTGCCTTGCTGATAGTATGGTATGATATGACCCTCAATTCAGAATACACACAGGGCATCAAAGGCCAGGCAGGCTGCACACACTTCCAGATGGCAAAACGTTTCTGCGGCGAGCTCTGTCTTTCTTCTGTTTCCCGATCAAGGGAGACATTAACGTCTTGGCGGACACGTTGTCCCGATGTGCAAAGCCGGAAAACGCTGCAGTTTAATCTTCTGACATTTCCATTTAAAGATTTGACTGCTATGCAGGGATGTATCTGTATATCTTACTTGACCTGTACAGCACGGACTAGTGTGCTTGCAATTCTGCATTTGTCTAGGGACATTTGTCAAGGGACATTTACCCAGCAAATGTATATGAACTATACTAACTACTCGGTGGAATGCGGAAATGACAGTATTATTGAGACTGTAAGGAACATGTGTCTGCATGAAGTTCTCTGGTTGACAATGGGACTTTCAATAACATTTTTTGTCAGAAGATTCAGCATATGACAATATAACTTTGATAACGTTGCATTTTCTTGTGCTGAACACGAAAACTCACATTAACATTCTCACGGAGAGGATTTGCACTCATTATACGAATGGTGTGGAGAACATTTTTCTATGAAAAGTGTCTACTGGTTACCATCTTCAAGATAGTGACACTAACCAAAGATGGATACGAACAGTGCTAATTATCTTTAATTATCACTAACATTGTGGACATCAACTGATCCCATTTATATACTAACCAACTTAAAATTTGCAAGTGTTAGAAATACTCTCATGTACTTGTTTAAATGTACGTGGTTTTGACATGTCTTTAGGATCATTTAATTAGCTATTTATTTCTTGGATGTTCAGTTCATTCATGACATCCACATTAATCATGCTAAAATTAATTCACACTGTTAGTACCATACTTTCATTAGATACTAATAATTGTATCTCTTAGATAACTTTTGACAACATTTCTAATGATTCATGTACATACCAAATTTGGACATGACTCAGACTGCAAGCATTCTAGAATGTTGCTTGGTTGGTCATCCTTTTTGAAAAACTGTCAGTTTTTTCTGCGGATCGAGGTAATAGTGTTACGCTTCCATTTGTACACACCTTTACGTTCGCTAGAGAAAGCATCGCTGTGCGCAAAGGGAGCAACACTAAAACGCATCGCTATTGAAACCGCACCCTTGAATTTAATTATGGCGTCCGTGTAAAATAAAATAGTACGCATGGGCGACTACATGAGCGTCTACATGGGCAGAAACACGGTCACTTTTGGCCTCTTCCCATTATGTCTTTCGAAGTGTTCGGAAGTGTTTGAAGCTAGCTCCAGCTTGTGTGTATGATGCACGATATTTCTGCATTTTATTGGAGCAAGTTCTAGATGACGTGCCTTGGAGTTATATGGGCATGAACGAGGGAGGTATCTAGCAAGTATCATTACCCTTTTGTCGATTTATTCGAATCATAGTGTCGCTGACAGTTAGACTTTGACGGACGGCATCTTTGCCTAAATTTCATGTCATCTGACAACATATTACCATATGTTATGGAATCTAATCTATGTATTTTTACAAGTTGATGTTGCTGTGTTCAATTACGCATTCCACCAAACTGATGTACGATCAATGTGGCTTTTAACGCACAGCAGCATGTAACAATGTAACTATAAACATTGGACATTTATCCACGAGAACACTTTCACTGATACGGTTAGGACGTTAGAAAAGACAAGATACGTGCTGATATCAGCATTTTACTCCTTTGTCAGGTTTACAAAATCATGACCTCCCGACTATTTCCCATAGAAAAGCAGAAAAGCAGGTGCCATGTACAAAATGAAAGGATATACATACTATTGCTAGCACTGTCAACTTCAGAGAGATCACGGAGACAACCATGTAGAAGTAGACTGCAGAAGTGAAGATTCAGAGTGTTGACGTGGATTTAGAAATAGTTATTGACGTAACAAAGAGTTCACCAAGCATTTTTAAAACATTAGTAGATATTACAAAAGTAATTCATCATCATCTGTAGCAGAAACTTCCAGCACCCCCTACAACATCCTTGGTGAGAGTTGTCAGAACAATGAGGTAACTATTACCTTATAATTAGTAGTGACAACGCGAGATAGGTGAAAGTAAACTGTTATTTCGTCAAGTGATTTTATTCAACCAATCTCAGTGTTATTCTACGCTTAACGCCACTCACTACTCAAGAGAACATTATAGTAAAACGTTTTGTGTAGATTTTAAATGATCCAAGTAAGTATGTTGGTAAAATTTACAATTTATTTTGTTCACGTTTTCTTTTCTTTGTGAAAACTTTTCAAAAAACTCAAAATTGATTATAAAGCCAAATTAATAACATCCTTTGTTAACTATTCACAACTAACTACAGTCTTTAAATTTCTAAGGATAGTTCTTCTTTCCTGACTGAACTCAATATGGTTATGACTGTTTGTATTTTGGGATCAATAATAGTTCTTCACAGTTACTGATTTACAGACAATTACTGACTACGAAGTTGCCTATCTTGTCATCATTTTATTTTAGTTTCTTTATTTGCGGTAATGCTGTTGTACACTGGACAGCAGCCTTGTATGGCCACTTATCTGTTTTAATTGTGTTTTTGTAGGCTGTCACACTTCTGTTCTGGAAAGAAACGATCAATTGTGTTTCCTCCAAGCAGTAGGTACTGGGTGGCTGTCACTCTAGATGGTCATAGAGTCTGCTTTCAGATGCAGAACGCAAAGGAAGACTCACTGACAGACTCTTACTGTAGTTTGAAAATGTTATGGCCTCCTTCCGAACGAGAGCAATGCTTTATATAGGTCATAGCCGGACGACACGGAAAGCAGTTATGCTGAAGTGTGTTGCATACTCAAATACCTGCCTACTTTTTTCTAGATGTGCATGCATGAAACACTAGGAATTCTAATATCTTCCTTATGTCTGGACCAATTTCCTTCATCTTAGGTTTAAAGTAAGCCGTGGATTGATCTTTATGTTTCTAGATAATTGTCTTTTTATTTCATACGTCCATCATTTCATTGGCGTAGCCTAAACAGCAAAATTTTCGATATGCCTAATGTCTCGATGCATTCCACTCGAGATTTCTCAATTAGTATAATGCTTTTCGTGGACGTCTTTACACCTACCTATAAAGTAACAGTCCTATTATTAAATTACTGATCTCTTCCATGCGGTACTTCGCTCATAATGCTGTAGTTTACCTCCAATTCCAATAATGTTACACAGATTTGAGACTGGCCATGTTAAATGCCTAATACTATTGTAAGCAAACGAATAAGGACGCCGTTTCATTGGTCCGTCTAGCATACACTGTTATAAAGTATGGCGTGCCGTTGTGTTAAGAATGACGTGTTGTGAATCAGACTTCAAGACACCTCCATCCTTTATAAAGAGAAATAAGAGAATTTGCCGGGTAAGATTTTCCGGGTTTTTTTTTTTCTTTTCTCCTTGTTGTGAGAAGTAGTTAGTGCACTGGTTTCCTAGCTCGGTGGTCCATGGTTCGATCCCCAGTTGATGTGGGATTATTTTGACTGCAGACGGCTCCGAAGTCGATCCAGCCTCATGAATTGGGTACCAGAGCAACTCTATGAAGGTTAAGGCGGCCGGCATGATGCTGAGCACATCACCCCTAGTGTGCTGAAGGTCAAGAAAATATGGGCCTAACACCATATTCCCAATATGCCTCAAGAGGCGTGTAACGGGATCCTTTACCCTTTAACATTTTGTTGTGAGAGCTTCTTTTACACAATCTGAGGTGCCACTGTAAGGAGCATCTCCACTTAGTGCGATCGGCAGCTTCGTTCTCCAATGATGAAATATTCATGTCCAGTGCCTTTAGCAAAAAAAAGGAACATAAGATTAGAAAACCGTGCAAGAGGATGTGGTCGTCCACATTTGAAGTCACGCAAGGTTTGCCACTTGTAACCCTCCCCCCCTCCCCTTCCGCGTCACATTTCGACACAAAAACCCAGACCCATCTCTTATGAACCTTACAAATCTCATAACTCCTTTTCACCAAGTGTTTGCAATACTGACACAACGAATGTAATCGAATGTAAATTAGTTTACTAGTTCAGAGAAAATAACAATCTTTTCTCGATTTTACAAATATTACTTTGCTGATAAAAATAGTGCTGAATTTATTATAAATTACGCTCATTTTTGAGTAATCTAATTCAAACAATACAAAGTAAACTAAATATAAAGTAAACACATCCATAGATTCAATTCTTACTTATGTTATCGTCTCATAAAATAATTTTTAACTTAAGAGCAAGTCCACAAAACTTCAAGGGTTTAAACACTGAAATTATAACATTAATATAAGTCGTCTATGAAGGAGTTGTTAGCTATTGCGGATAAAAATAGACTATGAAGATGGGGGTTCCGACATCTATTGTGTTCTGATATCTTTTCTCGTATTAGTTTGTTTGAGGTCACAAACCGCCCTTCCTTTATTGTCATTATTCGTCACAAAATGTTGACCCGACGGCTTTTAACACGTGGCTTTATACACTAATGACCCCTACTCCCTCAATGGCCCATAATCTCCATATTCTGTTATGACTGGAGAAGGCTACCACTAACTGTAAAAAAAAAAAGGTTTGTCATTACTTGTGTTCAATATCTTTACATTAAACGACTTACAACTGATACATGTCAAGTATGGGTCCAAAGTCTCCAGTTTCGTCCATACATCGGACAAAACGTGGTGCTTTCAGCATCCAGGAACATCATAGAATCGCTGCGTCTAAATTTACTGTGTTGCAGCTAGTCAGATAACTTCCTGTAGTGGAACACTGGGGCGCAACACCTGGGCTGTTAAATAAGAGATACAACAATTAGTCAAGTCTATCTGCATGCGGTTGTTTACCGTTATAAAGCAAATTCGACACTATTTTTTTCTCAAAGCTCTGATTGATGTGTGTTTGAAAATTTCCGTAATTTTGCGCTAACTTCCTTATAAGGAGTGGTCATGTGGTGACCTCATGCCCTCATTCCCGACCCATTGCAGAAGCAAACGTAAACACCTGTTTTGATTAATCATAACAACATTTTGGCTGCGTGCGCAAATGTGGAAGATAACAAAAGCTATGTCCGCCCGTACACAAAATAATTGTTCGTTGCCTGTAACTTGGTGTTGGATATTTTTTTCTTGTTTCAATTTCAGTGATTTGTGCTCTATTACTTCAAAATGGGACGAATAGGTAAGAGATCAAAGCAAATATCTGCTGCCAGGTCGCGTCGACAGTATGTAATTTCTTGCAATGGATTTGGTAAGACAGAATCAGCGGTGAATAATAAACAAACTGATGTAGTCTCAACATTGAATTTCTGCATATCAGTATCCGATAGGCCTATAGTTCAAATTGCTGATCCAGTAGTGCCGTTCACCTCTGGCCCAAGTCGATCTGATATAAAAATTAACTTGAGCACGAGCAAGAATGTTGCATCTCATAATACTGTCTGCGCCAAGCCTAAACCTACGTACAAAACCATTGTGGACATTTCTTTCTTCAACAACCTTATTAAAAATGTTAATTGCAATGTGTTTAAGCAAAGCATATTGCAAACAAGAACTGACAACACCAAGTCTAAGGGTTTCTCTCTCTTCCTGGAAGTTGTGTGTCACACATGTGAAAAAGCAATTTCTAGAACGTACACATCCGAGAGGAAACCAGAAGGTTGCGGCCCTCGTGGACATGCAATCTACAAATTTGCTGTTCTTGGTGCCCTCATGTCTGGAATGGGCCCATCTACGGTCAATCTCTTCTGTGAGAACCTAGACCTCTCTGGCCTGCACCAGAAAACATTTCATAAATATGCAGATCAAATTTTTGATCATTTGGATACCATACACTCTACAGTATTTCAACGTTCCGTCAGCATCGTCCGAGCTGAGCAAGCTAAGAGTCAGCATCTTACCATTAATAAAAAGAAGTCATTGCCATCGCTGTCAGCTTTGATGCAACATGGCTAACTAGACGTCATAAGTCACTGATAGGTGTTGGCAGTGTTATCGACATCTTGACTGGCATGGTCATCGATACGCATGTTATGTCTTCCTTCTGTCACACCTGTGAGAATACTGGACAGTGGCAACTGAAAAATCTGCCTGACAAATTTGAAAAATGGAAAGCAGAGCATCAGAAGGGTTGCTGCCGTAATTACGGAGGGTCAGTCGGAATGATGGAGGTAAAAGCCTGTGAAGTTCTCTTTCTTCGTTCAGTGGCAAATCACAAGCTACGCTGCACTGTTTTGCTATCAGATGCCGATTCCAAGGCCTACAACAGACTCTGCGACATCAAACCGTATGAACCAGAAGTTGACACAACCAAAGAAGAGTGCGTCAATCATTGCAAAGTGATTAGGCTCTGAACTGAGGACACTGATTACTGACTGCAGGAAACAAAAAGTCACCCTTGGCGGAAATGGCCGTGGTCGTCCAACCCAAAATGCCATACGAAAATTGTGTATTTACTACACCAGGGCCATCCGCAAGCATAGTACAGCCCCAGAGATGAAACAAGCCATCACGCTTCTCTCTACCATGGGTATTCGACAAACGACAAACCCCAGCATAATTTGTGTCCGCCAGGCAAAGACTCCTGGTGTTTCTATCAGGCTCCCATCTCCAAAGGAGAAGCTGCCGGACCACACGAGACCAATGTTCACACTCCACTAGACTACAACCTGCTCCATAAGCACTTAGCCCCTATTTATGAGCGTCTTACTGATCAGCATCTGCTCAAGCTGTGTGAGCTACGTGCAACACAAAATGCAAATGAAAGCCTACACAATATTATATGGAGTCGTTGCAGCAAGCGGGAATTTGTGTCATTAAAAAAAGCCAAATTCAGTGTCCTTGTGGCCGTTGGAGGGTTGAACTTTGGTCCATCAGGCAGTGCAGAAATAAAAAAAGCTGTATGGTTAAGCATCTGGAACAAACTCTTTACGCCTTGGACAGGTGCGATTGAGGAAACGTCTGGCCAACAGCCAGAAACATGAGGCTGACAAACTTGTAAAAAAAAGAAAGATTAGGCAAGAGGCAAGACAAAGGCGAGAGGAGGAGCTGCAGGAAGCTGAAAGAGGCGCAGCATATAGTCCTGGAGGATTTTAAACACATTCAGCCCCCCCAGAATGGAGTACATTGGACAAGACAAGGCACTCGGTGAGTAAAATGCATTTTTCTTAAAACTAACATTTTATTAACAAAAAATTTTATTACTAACAAACTATCTAACAAAGTAGTCTCAAATTTGGCATGCATGTAGTACACATCTATATCTTTAAAGTAACACATCTGCATTGTTTGATATTTTGGTAATTTCCTTTGATATTTTTTTTTTTTTTTTTTTCATTTTTTTCATACAAGTGATGTGTATTTTAAAAAGAAAACCATTAAAAATATAATTTTAAACTTATAAAAAAAAGCATGTTACTAATTGTTTTAATTGTCAGTCACAACATGTGTGTGCAATTTGATGAAGTTTGGTCAATGGAAAACATAAGATTTTTGGTCTTGAAAATTTTTGAAAAACCCAACATGGCGGTTGTTAATTTGGTTACCATGTAGAAGGAAAGAAGAAAAATTAGGCAAGATAAAGGCAAGAGGAGTAGCTGCAGGAAGCCGAAGGAGGTGCAGCATATAGTGCTGGACAATTTTAAGCACATTCAGCCCCCCCCCTTCCCCCCCCCCCGGAATGGAGTATATTGGACAAGACAAGGCACTCGGTGACTAAAATGCATTTTTCTCAAAAACTAAAATTTTATTAACACAATATGTTATTTTTTACAAACTATCTAATAGATCAGTCTGAAATTTGGCATGTATGACATATATATATATATATATATATATATATATATATATATATATATATATATATATATATATATATATATATATATATATATATATATATATAGATATACATATATACCTTTAAATTGTCACATGTTTTTTTTTATATTTTGGTAATTTGCTTTGATATATTTTTTCAAATATTTTTCATTTTTTTCATACAAATAAAGTGTGTTTTTTTTAAATCATTAAAAATATAATTTTAAACTTATCAAAAAAAGCATGTGACAAATTGTTTTAATTGTCAGTCACAGCATGTTTGTGCAATTTGATAAAGTTTGGTCAATGGGAAACATAAGTTTTTAGCTCTTGAAAATTGGTGAAAATCCAATATGGCGGATTTTTTTGGGGTTACCATGGTAACCACATTTTTTTAACAAAATAAACTGTAGAATTTGGTTCATGGACATACACTGTGTCTACTGAGCACATAAAAAGTTTGAAAATGTTATTAGAACAAAAGTTAGTTTTCACTGTAGTGCACCACCTTAATGTACATCTGTCTCTGCCATTCTGAGCACTGCTCTATAATGGAGGGGTTGGGGGGGGGGGGGGGAAGGAAATAACTTTACGTGTTGTTTATGCAGTGAATGTGTGAGCACGCATCTTTTAAAGGGGAATTTTTTGCGGTATTTTTGTTTCAGTGTAACGGGACGTGGAAGAAACCTGCACAAAAACAAGAAAATTATTATTTAGGGCATGTATTTATTGCAAACCACCACTTTTTTCTAGTTACTAATGTAAATTTATATGCCAATCGTGCATTATTGTTTATTCTTTACTCAAAATATTTATATTTTAATAATTTTAAATTGTGGTCCGGCTTGTCTATTCAACACATATAATTTGTAAAACAAGCGTAGGCTTTAGCTCATTCTTTTATAAAGCTATATACAGTATATCATTCAAAGTATTAGTGACCACTTTGAGTTGGGATCTTACAACCATGTTGAACTTGTATATGCGTTTTACATCCGACGAACGCACCATCAATAAAGCCTTGAAACATAGCGTCTCTCACCACCAACCGCCACGTATGGTCGGTTTTGATTCTTCTAGGCTATGTTATTGTAAAAAAGTACATTTATAGCTGCGAAATAATTGTCTGTCAATCTGACATTGTAAATATATATATACCTGTAAATGTATGTATATATATATATACAAGAGCAAATGAAGAGATGGACAGAATATTTTGGGGACCTTCTCAATAGACCAGCTCCACAAAACCCGCCGGACATCTGTAACCGCTCTTTTGTACTGGTTCCAACTTGACTGTAAACCCCCAAATGATAATAGTCGTATTTGGTATAGGTGAAATGAGTGTGATTGTGTACTGGCAAAGTCGTTCACACAACAGGTGCGCACACGGGAGTCATCGATTATGGAACGACTGGTGATGTTTAATAACAGTTTATTTACATCACCACACGTCAACACTGCTTGATTCACTGTAGCTTTGAGTGTTACCGTAGAAGGGTTAGGAGTTGTTGTGGAGTACCTTTGTGAAATATTAAGTTCATATAGGCATACGAGTATGGTTAAGGTAGTTAGGCTATAGGCGAGTCATCGTGTTCCCGCCACATGAAGGAGCTGTTCAGCTGGACCCTTGCTGTGACGTGCCTTTACTGAGGTACCCACCCAAGGGTAAATAAGCTCTGACGTGACCTTCCTAAGACAACGCCAGTGACATTGCCTGTCAACGCAGACGTGCTTGATAATCAAGTACTACGCAACCACGGACGAATGTGTTGTGCTTTGGGCCGTGCCGACTTACCCGATACTGTTGTATAGCTGTGAAACTGAACTGTGTTGAAGTAGACTGTGCTATATAGATGTGATAAACAGTGCTGTGTGAGCACCTTGGAGTACAGTGTGGTCATTGTGTGAAAAAGGATTATGCATTCAGATTTGACATTGATCCCCTTCCTCGACTGCCACTTGTTTGGGGTATATATATATTTCTGATTGTGGAGACTGGTTTGTTCTGTGCTCATCATCATTGTCAGTGCTGAGGATTCCTCTCATACTCAAGCGCCGTTGGAGCTTCAGATAAGTTATTGTTTGTTTGTTTACTGTATTATATTGATATTTTCTCTTGTTCTCCTGAGAAATTTAAGTCTGTTATTTGTCTTTCTTACTGCTTCTAGCTTTATATTATACTTTTTACCTGTTGAATAGTGTAGTGCTATTTCTTGTATTTACTTCTTGGTTTGTTATTGTTTCTTTCCTTATGTTTTGACTGTTCTTTAGTGTACTAGTATGATTCTTTTCAGTATGTATGTTTATTGTGATAGTTAGTTAATTCTGATCTTGCTCTGGTGTTCCTTTGTAGTTGGTATTATCTGGATTATATATGGTGATACATTACATATAGTATAGTTCTACTGTTTCTTTGCTTAGTGTATTTTCACTGAGAGTGAAGACGGTGCTTGGGGAAAGCAATTGAATTGAGCTTCTAGCACCTCATTGTTGAGTGTGGTTTTTTGTTAGTGTCTTTAGTGTTAGTAGTGTATTATGGTAGTGTGAGTGTAATCCAGTTTTGGCCTTTTTTATAGGAGAGATTGGATTAGACCAATTCTATTAGGTTGTGGCTGTGTTTGTTCTGTGGTGGAGTCTGGCAGACGAATTTTCTCTGCGACGCCGCGTGCCATTTCTGCTTTAGACATTCCAGAGCCCTGTTGGTGTTAGCGATGGTTAGTTGTGAAGTGTGTATTTATATTGTCTTTATACATTCAGTATTTTTAGGAGTTGTGTTTCTGTTTAAGTGGTGTGTTCTCTTGTCCTATCTTACTAATCTTGTAAAGACGTTTACAGGTTTCCCTTGTTTTCGTTCGTGCTACAGTCACCGCATTGTAGATATTAAGCTATCTCTTTGCTCTTTGTATTCTATCAATCTCTATTTCCTCGTGACTGGAATTTTGTTTTCGTGGTGTGATGTGTATGTTTGCTCTCATTTGTGTAGTTTACATTTGTTTGTTCATTTGCCATAGGTAGTGCTTGCTTAGCAGAGATTATCAGAGTTGAGTAATATAGTGGAGGGTTATTGAATATAGCACCAGTGTGAGGTGCAGTAAAAGACTGTGAAGTAAAGTCTAAGTGGTGACTAAAGTTGATATAGTAGGTTCATAGCACCCTAATAGCATCATAAAGTTGTTATTATACAACTATTGACTATTATAAGTTGTTATATCGGTGTCTAAGTACAAAAACTATAGACTACTGTAAGTTTGAGTAAGGATATAGTAGAGAATAGTTGGGGCCAGAAAGACCTGATTGTCACAAGTGGTGAGAACATAGCCAAGAGGCTAAGTGAGTCTTTAGTGAGACCATAAACGTAAAACGTGAATTCATATTTACATAATAAAACTACGAGGTGATTGATTTACTTTCATGCATATATATATGTGTGTAAATTGATGAAGTGATATCATAATTTACCATTATTTATTAAGTGAATATTATGGTAAGTAAGTTGCAGAAATGTATCGTGCTGACTTAAGTGCAATATATACAGCTGTTGAGTAATTTATATTATAAAAGACTTAGTACTAAAGTTATTGAGTGAGAACTTACTAGTGTACACACATGGATTTGGACACTTTCATGCGGATTGGCCACGCAAGCGGGTACACGGGAAAAAAGAAATTGGTGGAAAAATAATTGCTTGCCAAGGCAGAATTCAATTCAGTTGAAAAGTCTAAAAACTTTAAAAGAGAAGGAAGACGAGGGACAGAATTGATAAAACAAAATGCTCTAAAGAGATGCTCGAGTAAAAGAGTTAGAGCTGAAAAGAAAAGAATTCGAGTTGCAAGAAAAAGGAAGATGAAAAGAAAGATAAGGAGTTGCAAGAAAGGGAAGATGAAAGAAAGTATATAAGGGAGTTGCAAGAAAGGGAAGAATGAAAGAAAAATAAGGAGTTGAGTAAGAAAGGAAGATGAAAGGGGGAAAAGGTGAAGTGGAAACAGAGAGGGAATTTGAATTACACAGAAAAAGATGAAGGAAGATACTCAGAGTGTACAGTTGGAGAAGGACGAGAATGAGAGAATAGCTATGGGGTAAGAGAAAATGATGGAGAAGAAGATACAATTAAAATGAAGTTAGAAGTGGGGTGCGAAGTGGTCAGAAAAAAACTCAACTTTCTCGGTTGTTGCCCATCGTCCTTTTTAGGCTGCGGCTACCTAAATTTTAATGAGAAAATAGACAGTTATTAAGATTTCTTCTTTGGAAAGATGTTGATGGCCGAATGTGCTGTGTGTCCTATAAGGCTGATAGGTATGTGTTTTCAAGTGGCCATCTCTTTGTATCACAACTGTATGTTATGTGGGGCCCGGCTGATGGGTGGGGGGGGAGGTGGGGGGGGTGACTTTTTTTATAAGACCTCCCCGTAGAGTGTAAGGGCTTGATTATGTTTTTAAGTGAAGAAGAGGATTGTGCTAAGGGAGGTTTTCCGTCTGATGTCCTGTCGTGATACGGGACGCGGTTTTGAAAACGCGTATGGCGCTTAGTTCAGACTAAGACTTTGAGGGTTTTGTATCTCATACGGATATCAAACTTCTGCTGAATAGGTGGATAAGTATATGGATTGAGGGGGTATAACAAAAGGACTTGTAATGGCTTTGTTGGGGACTTCTTTAATGATTTAGACGAGAACAAATGATGGGTGTCTTCGTGCTCTAGTGAGGCTGGTTGCGCGTTCTTCTCAGAGACGACGTCAAACTCAAAAGGACTTTGTGAGTTCATGGCCCAACTGGGTTCCACCATTATGTATCTCTTGGCCCCATCCGGAGTGCATAGTCTTTTAATTTCATAAGTCGGGGTCCTGACAGAAAGAAGCCGTAGTTGCCAATAGTTTGTGCCAAAGTGCAGGCGCCATCCTGGCGCATTAAATCAGGGACAGAACATGGGATCAAGAAACAGTGAGTATGAGAGGCCCTCCAGTCCCTGACCAGTTCCACGTAGCACAGAGGTTAGCTTGGGGAATTTATCGTTCACATAGAAACTAGAAAACAGTCGGACGAGGACGACAGCATAATTGTCTATGTGGGAGAGTAAGCGCAGAGTACCAAAGACTCATAAGCAGGTATATTTCGAGGGGTACTCTCGACCAGAAGGACTCAGACTCAGGACCGGTTTTTGGTAAAAACCTCAAAACATTCATAAGCTAGAGAAGCGGTTAACTCAGGCGAGTCGGTCCTTCTGACCTCTGTATGCGGTGGGGTCTCTTCGAGTCTTCGCTAAAGAGGTCCTCAATAGAAAAGTTACAAGCGTGTGATGAGATGAAAGCTAGAGCTGTTTGTATTTGGTTTACCAATTGCGGTTGGTAAGGGTTCATTTTAGTAGCTGATAGCTGCAATCTACTCCGATTGTGCATGCAGAACTGTCCCAGTGGCATGTGTATTGTGTTTGGACACTCATGATCAACAGCACACTCGATAGGAACTCGTAGCGCTGCATGATTTGAGAGATCAAAAAAAATGACCCTCTATTTAACATTACTCGTTACGCAGAAGGTTGGTGCTTCAATGTGGGCTTGCTGGCACCATGTCTGTCGGTCAGTGACATGAGACTGGGGAATTGTGATTTCTTCACCGAAGGAAAGGTGGGGAATAGCACCAGGTCCGGGTGGTGTTAAGGTGACACCGGATTGCCCACCACAATTGGGTTCGTCGGTCGGGTATCCGATTTCGCTCTCTGGCAGCCCTGACAGGAAAAAACGGTTACACGTGTAAAGTGCACCACGTTCGGGGGGCAAAGTCGAGGGACTTACCCCCAGGCGTGCATTTATGGTGGTACACTGCAGATTCCATTAAAGGTTTAGTGAAAGTCTACAGATGTTTGTCCTGGAGGAATACCTATTGCCGAATTGAGAGGGGATTATCGGCTCAGTGTACGCGGGGTGGTGCATTAGGTTTCATGGATTGTAGCTGGTGCAAGAGAGAATGTCAAGAGCAGCTAACTAACTCTCCAAAAAAGGACAGAACCATAAAGTAGTAATAGATCAGTAGAAGACTCGCAGAGGTCGCTACGAAGAGTGCGCCGTAGAGAATGAACAATGACAGATATAAGAGTTAAAGCAGATAGGGGACGTATACGAATGTCTGTGTAAGTTAGGTGAATCGACACAGAAGTTTTTGGTTGCGTAGAAAGTAGTCCACTGAGGTGTTGTGTGTTGGCGCCACACTCCAGACGAGTGTTGGATGGAGTTTTTTGCGTCTACTGTATCGTTAAAAGATTTGTATAAGTATTTGTCGTGTTTACGCTCGTATCGCAATCGCACAAATGGTGGCTTATCGGTGTGTTAAATTTTTACGTGTAAAGAGAGATTGGGGTGCGCGATTAATAGGCAGTGTCACTGGCGAGAGAAAGACATATGGTTCTTGAGAGTTAAAAAACAAAAAAACCACCTGTTGGCTGTTATAGTGTTACTCAGCATTAGCGGAGGTAGTTAGGATTTCCAGGATACGTGTTTAGTATAAGATTAGTTGGTGCGGTTTTTATGATTCGGTTGAACGCGGAACCGAACCTGAGAGGCTTCTGAACCGTGCCCCCAGATTCCGTTTTGTTATAGAGGTAATATAAGGTGATTTTGTGATTTTAAAAAAGAATGGTAGAGATTGGAGAAGATACTCTTGCAAGGCTTGGTTTATTACCGGATTACATTTTATGAAATTTGTAGAAATTATTGTAGTGATTTGCCAATGCCTATGTGTATAATTCGTATGGTCGTGGTTATATATATTTCTTGGTCATTACGCAAATGTTGCTTAGTTTATGTTCCATACAGGCGATATTCACAGAAAGTTGTAAAGTCCGTATATGTATATAGAATCATTATTATTCGTTATATCTACAATCAGATTATGTGAAGATGATTAGTTAATTGACGATGGAGTACGTGTGCGTGTGTGGTGGACAGTTAAGTTTATACTCAGATTTTGTGTACATATGGCCATTTATTGTGTTACACTTATTCCAGGATTTAGTCAGTCAGTTGGGTATTTTTCACGACGGGCACAGTACTGGAAGGTTTTTTGTTAAATGTTTTCCTTCTTGAAGGTCTGAGTTGTGTGAAGGAAGGCATGGAACGACGCAATCAGTGTTGATTCGACTCTGGCTTGCGATTCATCTGCTATGAGGAGGTGATACCTTAGCCACTTTGGTCGCCCTTACCGCCAGAGGGAGTTGGGCGTAACTCCTCCGATGGGAAGGGAAAGTAAACTGCGTGTTTCTTTATTTTAAGGGGGGGGAGGTGTAATGTTTAGGGAGGGCTATGGGTTGTGATGTCATGCAGATAGTTAATGCTAAAATTCACTCCTAAATTTTATTAGTGGGTTACCAATGTAGTGTGACAATCACTGGTATGCAGCTCTTTGAAGATATCTTGTCCAGCCGGTTTTGGTAGAAGGGAATCCGGAATGTGGCAGAAAACGGTTTTGGCGGCATGGGTGGCTCTCTAAAGTGGAGTCTAGAGTGATGTCCGCTCTGTGGTGTTACTGTGCAAAGTCGTTGATGGTCGGTTTGGTTCAGGCAGCTTTATGCTGTGGTGGTGAAAGTTAGAGTATGGATGATCCTAATCCTAATTGTTCATTACTTTCTTGCCGTTGAGTCTTTCATGAGAGCATGGAGTTAGTGCTTTTGGTAGCTAGTTTGATTGTGTTGTGCATGCTAGTGTGATTTCGTCCTGGATTGTATTTTCTGATTAAGCTGATTGCAATTATGTATTGCGTGTTGTGTCAGGTTGTGTATTTCCGCCTATGTGGAGTGATAATCATGGTCGAGTTTGCTGAGATAGTTTGTCTTGAGACTATTATTTTGGATATTTTGTTGAGCTATAGTTGTGTGCAAGTATGTGGCAGTTCTTTCAGTGCGCGATTTGTGCAATATGCGATGTTTCATGTGTAATCTGTCTATAGAGGGTGCAAGCGCCTCAATGCTCTAGTGTGTAAATGTAATATTCATTAAAAAAGGGCCGAATTACTTGTTATAAGTGTTATCATGTTATTTCAGTTGTCATATTAGAAGAGAGGGTGCTATGGCTCTTGTTTACCCTTTGAGAATCAGCTGGCTAAGAGTGCTAATGCTGTGAGGACGTTGCCTAGTTAAACGCATAGTACCCAGTAGGATGTGTGGATGCGCTCTGGTCAGCACAAGTTTATTCTAGGGATGTGTCCAGGTTCTGGTATCTGGGAGCGCTCTTGTCTCTAAGTT
The DNA here is from genome assembly GCA_024509875.1 of Oreohelix idahoensis. Taxonomy (NCBI): domain Eukaryota; kingdom Metazoa; phylum Mollusca; class Gastropoda; order Stylommatophora; family Oreohelicidae; genus Oreohelix; species Oreohelix idahoensis. Next base: position 37,967 of record JAMPIV010004690.1, on the reverse strand, counting down.
AAGAGAGCCATGGGGCGTGGCGTGATTTTCTATTGGTTTTGGCATACTATGGTGGGGGTTTCGGTATAGCGGGACAGTTACCTGTAGGGTGGGTAGAATCTTGGTATTCCATCAGGCTTGGCGGGACGTTTTAAAGACCATAATGTCTATATTTGGTATCATTACCGGGAAGAATATTTGGGGGGGTGTACACACAGGTCTGTGCAGGTGGTCTGTTATATTAGCAACATGGTGGGGGCTAAGGGGTAGAGTCACCGGTTGGCGTAGGGATATGGGGCTGTGAGTTTACCAGTCAAGTCAGTGTGTAGGGTTACTGTGTACAGGTTGGTGTGGACCGTCGTTTTACGAGTTAGCGGAGTGTTTTAGTGGGGTGGGTTTTGAATGCTGTTGGGTTTGGGTACGGCAGTGATAGTATGGTTAGTTCTGTGTAGTGAAATGGTGGGGTAGGGGTGGTATTTATGTTGCCGGGGGGTTATTATTGGTGGTGGTTATGGGCATTAGGCAAAGGTTTACAGAGTGGTGGGCGTAGACCAACTCATTGTACTTTTTTTGGTGTAGTCCAGGTACACCTTGTTGATAAGAGGGGGGGCAATTGTGTTAGGAAGTGGTGGCGATGATTCACAGGGTACACCGTGTGTATCGTTGATGTGAGCATCAGAGAGACAATTGTGACAGCAGAGATAGGAAGAGCAGGAGCGACTGTGATTGTCTGGTCTTGCCCCAGAGAGATTGGGGCATCGTTTCCATGATTAAACTCTAGTGTAGATATAGGGTGTAGGGGTACACCCCTGGCTTGAATTGTTCGTGAGACCCCCTCAAAACAACCATCGTATGGTTCTAAAAAGTAGCTATTTTTCGACGGCAAGCGAAAATTTTCAATTGGATTTATTAGTCTTTGTTCGTACAACGACACACACTCTTTTTGCTGCCATATAGAGAGAGTGAGGGAGGGGAGTGGAGTTGGGTGTGTAGGGTTGGGCGGGGCAGTTTTTTGATAGATTTTTTTTTTGCTGTGTGGAGAAGGCGTTCCAGATAGGGAATGGTAGGGAAAAGAAAGGATCTGTGCGATAATGCTATAGTTACACAGCTCGATCTGGGGAAGAAGTTTGGAGGGTTTCTTTGCGATGTGCTGTGTTTATAACCGATTGGGTTGCAATTGGGTCTCCGTTCTAATGGTTAGGGGGGGGAAATTGCGGGCAACTCACGCTATTATTTTAGTCTTTGCTCCAGTATCAAGATTTACAAGGAGGTCTATACCTTGTAACCATGCGCGCTAATTCATCTGATAGCACAGGGAGTCGGTTTGGAATGCGCTTCTCCCTTTATGTCCTAGGGTAAGTTTGGGTAAACGGGGGGGAAATTTAGATTAAGGGAGGAAAGTTATGCCCAGTAGGAGAAAAGGCATGATTTATTACATTTTAGGGAAAAGTGGAGGGTTTTTGGATTTTTTTATCCCCCCCCGTGTTTCCACTCGGGGGGATAGTGATGTGTTATCGAAATTTTGGATTAATTTTTAGTTGATGGAGATAGGGAAGTTATGTATTTTTTAGAATGTCTTATATAAATTGCTGTGAAATGGGACAGGGGAGACTCATGAATATACTGTTGTACTTTATTGTTAGAGGCGGAGGGTTGGGGGGGTACGGAATGGATTTTTTTATTATTTATTTTTTTTTTTTTTATTCCCTGTTTTTTCTTAAGAAACCCCCCCATGTCACATAACATTACTCCTCACTGATGTCAACTCCTGGGTGGTTGTAGCTTTTTTTTCTAGACTATACACAACAGGGACATCCGGGACACCCCCCCCCCCCCCCCCCAACATCTGTTTGAGTGGGTTTGATCGTGTGGTGGGGTGTGTCCCCAACAAAAAACTGGCGGGGACAGCAAACGGAAGGGTTCCGCCTGTGATAGTGGACCGCACTATGTGGGACAGATCGGAAGGTTGAAAGAGAGAGGTATACTCGCCCTGATGGGGTGGGTACGAATGTGGTGTTGTGTGAGGATTATACAGATCGTAGGTAATCACGAAGGCGTTTAGAAGATAGGGGCATCAGCAGAGAAAGAATAAACACGGAAAATAAAAATAAAAAAAAAACGGTTGTGGGTGCGACACCAGTTGTGAGCCAAGTGCCGAGAAGGGACAGGGAAAAGGCCCGGGTGGGCAAAAGGAGGCTAAAGGGGTGTGTTGCCCCGAAAGAAAAGCCCCCCTGCAAGGAAGGAACGCACAGCACACTCATCGGGCTGGTAACCAACCAAGGCAGGCCTTAGCGAAGTAGGGGGGAATAGGAGGGGGGGTAAAGTCGTGTACAGGGTGTCGGTGATGAATGTTGCGAAACCATGGACGAATAAAGGTTTGGGGTGCCGGAGGTGTGGAGGTGATGGGTCGGGGTGTTGGTAAGGGGTGGAGAAGGCTGTGTTTGTGGGTAAGATTTTTATTGAGTTACCTGAGTGTAGTGTCTGAGGTGGGTTTTTTTGTTTCGGGCTAACAATGGTGAGGAGTAGCGATATGACTCACCTGGTTGAACAGGTTGTCAGACACGTGCACGGACACTGGCGACGACCAAGGGGAAAGTCACAGTAGACTGCATATGATAGAGTTCGTGATAAACTAGAAAGTTAGATCAATACCTGACGAGGAGTAAATTATAACGTAACAAGGAACGCGGCTCAGGGCGTGTGAAAGAAGGGATTAGTGGGCAATAAACAAGTATATAAATGGTGCTGCGCAAACACAAAATGACTATTCTGAAACGTGACACGTAGACTTCGTATGGGATGTGACTATCAGGGTCTTCCGATTTGTGGTCAAGGGTTCGATTGTGTCGACAAGTCCTGTGCTCAGGCTACTTCATTGTCCGCAGTGCTGAGGATTCCTCATACTGTCAAGAAGCCGTTGGAGCCTTCAGATAAGTTATTGTTTGTTTGTTACTGAGTATTCCATTATTGATATTTTTTCTTGAGACTTCTCCGTCGGGAATCCAGATTAGAGTGTGTTAGGTATGATCTTTGGAAGTACTGCTTCTAGGTATCTTGGATTAACTTTGGTACCTGTTGAATAGTGTAGTGGAGATTTTTCTGTTATTGTTACTTCTTGGTTTCGTTATGTGAAAGAAGGGTCCTTTAAGTAATTGATCTCTGATTCTTTGAGTGTACTTTGGCAATGGACTTAGGTGGGGGATGGATAGCATGGTAGGGCATGATAAGTTTAGTTAATTCTGAGAAGGTACAGAAAGCTCTGTGCTTCCGCTTTTGTAGTTTGGGGTAACGGGATTCTGGAAAAGTACAGCGGAGGGGGATTCGATTACCCGGTTAAAGTAGAGTGAACTGTACTGGTTTCTTTTGCTTAGTTTTATTTTCAGACTGAGGTGAAGACAGGTCTTGAGGGCAAAAGTTAGAGTTCTAGCAACTCATTGGTGAGTGTGGTTTTCGTAAACACAGTACCGTTGCCAGAGTTATAGTGGATATGGAGTGCGGGAGTGTAATAAGCAGTTATTTTGAAACTTTTATCAGGAAGAGAATAGGAGGTATTTATCATGACCAATAATAAAAGGTTGTGTGTGGCCTGTATATTGTTCTGTGGTAGAGTCTGGCCGACGATTTTCTGCGACTGCCTGCTTTACATTTGAGTCCCCTGTTGAGTATGGATTAAGCACAGAGGGGGGTGAGTGTGAAGTGGTGTAGTTGTGGAAGATTGTCGTTATTACATTCAGTATTTCATGTGTTCTCGTTTAAGTGGGATTGTGACGCTCTTGTTCCAGCGCTCTTACTATCTGAGTGTTATTGAATATAGCACCAGTGTGGGTGCCAGTAAAGACTGTGAAGTAAAGTCTAAGTGGTGACTAAGTTGATATAGTAGGTTCATAGCACCATAAAGCATCATAAAGTTGTTATTATACAACTATTGACTATTATAAGTTGTTATATCGGTGTCTAAGTACAACTATAGACTACTGTAAGTTTGAGTAAGGATATAGTAGAGAATAAGGGGCCAGAAAGACCTGATTTTCACAAGTGGTGAGAACATAGCCAAGAGGCTAAGTGAGTCTTTAGTGAGACCATAACGTAAACGTGAATCATATTTACATAATAAACTACGAGGTGATATTTACTTTCATGCATATATATATGTGTGTAAATTGATGAAGTGATATCATTATTTACCATTATTATTACTGAATATTATTGTAAGCAGAAATGTATCTGCTGACTTAAGTGCAATATATACAGTTGAGTAATTATATTATAAAGATTTGTACTAAAGTTAATAGTGAGAACTACTAGTGTACAACATGGATATGGACACTTTCATGCGGATTGGCACGCAAGCCGGGTACACGGGAAAAGAATTGGTGGAATTTGCCAAGGCAGAATTCAATTCAGTTGAAAATCTAAAAACTTTAAAAGAGAAGGAAGAGAGGGACAGAATTGATAAACAAAATGCTCTAAGAGATGCTCGAGCTAAAGAGTTAGAGCTGAAAAGAAAAGAATTCGAGTTGCAAGAAAGGAAGATGAAAGAAGATAAGGAGTTGCAAGAAAGGAAGATGAAAGAAGATAAGGAGTTGCAAGAAATGAAGATGAAAGAAGATAAGGAGTTGCAAGAAAGGAAGATGAAAGAAGAAAGTGAGTGGAAACAGAGAGAATTTGAATTACAAGTAAAGAATATGAAGGAAGATAGAGAGTTACAGTTGGAGAAGGAGAGAATGAGAATAGCACTGGAAGAGAAAATGATGGAGAAGGAGATACAATTAAAGAAGTTAGAAGTGGGTGCGAGTGGTCATAACTCAACTTCTGGTGTTGCCCATCGTCCTTTTAGGCTGCGGCTACCAAATTTTAATGAGAAAATAGACAGTTAAGATTTCTTCTTGGAAAGATTTGAGGCCGAATGTGTGGCCTATAAGGCTGATAGGGATCAGTGGCAATCTCTTTTATCAACACTGTTAGTGGGGCCCGCGATGGAGACTTTTTATAGCCTCCCCGTAGAGGAAAGGGCTGATTATGATAAAGTGAAGAAGAGATTGCTAAGGAGGTTCCGTCTGACTGCTGACGGATACCGGACGCGTTTTAAAAACGCGATGCCTAGTTCAGACCAAGACTTTGAGGATTTTATCTCAACGAGATCAAACTTCTGCTGAATAGGTGGATAGAAATGGAGGGGATAACAAAGGACTTTAATGGCTTGTGGGACTTAATATTACGAGACAAAGTGTTGTCTTCGTGCTCTAGTGAGCTGGTTGCGTTCTTCCAAGAACGTCAACCAAAGGACATTGAGTCCATGGCCCAACTGGGTCACCATTATGTCCTGGCCCATCCGGGCAAGTCCATTCATAAGTCGGGTCTGACAGAAGACGTAGTTGCCAATGTTGGCAAAGTGCAGCGCCATCCTGGGCGAAATCAGACAGACAGGGATCAAGAACAGAGGTATGAGAGGCCCTCCAGTCCCTACCAGTCCCGCAGAGGTAGCTTGGGAATTTTCGTTCACATAGAAACAGTCGGCCGAGGAGACAGCATAATAGTTATGGTGACAGAAGGGAGTACCAAACTCATAAACAGGTATATTTCGAGGACTCTCGAGACGACGACCGATTTTGGTACAAAACCAAACATCATAAGCAGAGAAGCGGTTCCTCAGAGAGTCGGTCTTCTGACTCTGATGCGGGGTCTTCGTCTTCGAAGAGGTCCAATAAAAGTACACGCGATGAGAAGAAAGAGCGCGTGTTTACCAATTGCGGTGGTAAGGGTCATAGTGCTGATAGCTGCACTACCCCGATGGAGCATGCAAATTCCGCGGTTGTGTTGGACACAATCAACAGCGAGGACTGTGCAGGGTGTCGCCCTCTATTTCATACGAACGAGAGGTTGGTGCTTCAATGTGGGCTTGCGGCACCATGTCTGTCGGCAGTGCATGAGACTGGGAATGTGATTCTTCACGAAGGAAAGGTGGGGAATAGACCAGTCCGGGTGTTAAGGGACACCGGATGCACCACAATTGGGGTTCGTCGGTCGTGTATCGACGCCTCAGGCCTGACAGGAAAAACGGTAAAGTGCACCACGTTCGGGGGCAAAGTCGAGACTTACCCCCAGGCGTGCATTAATGTGGACACCCGGTTCATTAAAGGTAGAGTCTACGCGTTTGTCCTGGAGGACCCTATTGCCGATTTGATCATCGGCAATGTACGCGGGGTGCATAGTTTCATGGGTGTGGCTGGAGCAGAGGCTCAGCAGCACTAAACTCCAAAAAGGGACGACCAAAAGGTACATCGGAGACGCAGGTCGCTACGAGTGCCAAATGACATGAGTAGAAGCAGTAGGGACGTATACGAATGTCCGAAAGTTAGTGATCGCACAGTTTTGGTGCGTAACGTGCCTTTGAGTGCTAGTTGGCGCACACTCAGACGAGTGTTGGATGAGGTCGCGCCGGTTAAGTTTGTATAAGTATTGTCGTTACGCGACAATGCCAAAATGGCACGGGTAACTTGTACGAATAGTTGGGGTGCGCGTAAGGCAGTCAGGCAGAAGCATATGTTTTTGCTCCAAAACCACCTGCTTATAGTACAGCATTAGCGAGGGTTAGATTTCCGGTTCGTGTTTAGTAAGATGTTTCGGTTGAAGCGAACCGAACCTGAGAGGCTCTGACCCGTCCCCCCAGTTCCGTTTTGTTATAAATAAGAGGATTTTGTAAATTGGTAGAGATTGGGAGATTTCTTGCAATGCTTGGTTATACCATTACATTTTATGAAATTGTAGAAATTATGTAGTGCTTTGCAATGCCTAGTTAAATTCGTATGTCGTGGTTATATATTTTGGTATACAATGTATTGTTTATGCTGCCATACAGGCGATATTCACGAAGTTGTAGTCGATATGTATATAGATCATATTATCGTATATCTACAATCAGATTATGAGAGATGATTATTTATACGATGACGTGTTGCTGTGTGGTGACAATTAAGTATACAGATTTTGTGTACCAGGCATTATGTGTAAACTATTCCAGGATTAGTCAGTCGTGGGTATTTTTCACGACTGGCAGTACCTGGAAGGTATTTGTAAATGTTTCCTTCTTTAAGTCTAGTGTGTGAGAAGGCATGTACGACAATAGTGTTGATCGACTCTGGCATGCTTCATCTGCATGAGGAGGTGCTACCTTAGCACTTTGGTCGCCCTTACCCAGAGGGGATTGGGCGTACTCCTCCGATGGAAGAAAACTGCGTTTTCTTTCTTAAGGGGGGAGGGGGGGTGGATGTCACAGCATAATTATTCACTAAATTTTATAGTGGTTACACTGTAGTGTGACAACACTGGTATTCATCTTTGAATACCTGTCCAGCCGGTTTTGGCTAGAAGGGAAACCGGAAGAAACGGTTTGGCGGCAAAGGGAGTCTAGATATGTCCGCTCGACTGAGAAGTCGTTGATGGCCGTTGTCAGCAGCTTTTGCTGGGGAAAGTTATATGGATGCCACTATTGTTCATTACTTCTTGCCGTTATTTTCATGAGATCAGGAGTTGTGATTTGTTGCTAGTTTGATATTGTGCATGCTAGTGATTTCCTCCTGGATTGTATTTCTGATAAGCTGATTGCAATTATGTATTGCGTTTTGTCAGTAGTGTATTCCGCCTATGTGAGTGATAATCATGGCGGTTGCTGAGTAGATTGTCTCTGCGACTATTATTTGGATATTTTGTTGAGCTATAGTGTGTGGCAAGTATGTGGCAGTTCTTTCAGTGCATTGTGCAATGCATGTTCATGTGTATCGTCAGCAGGGTGCGGCTCCTCTGTGTGTAATATTCATTAAAAAGGGCCATTACCTGTTATAGGTGTTATCATGTTATTTATGTCAACTATTGTGTGCTATGGTTGTACCTTTGAGACAGCGAGCTAAGAGTCTAGTGTGAGAGTGCCTTAAACCCATAGTACCAGTAGAGAGTTCGCTCTGACAGCACAAGTATTCTCTTGTGTCCAGTTCTGACATCTGGGGCGCTCTTGTCCTGTAAGTTAGAGGCCATGGGGCCAGTGATTTTCTATTAATTGGCAAATATTTGATAGCGGACAGTACCTGTATTTTGTAATATTGTATTCCCAGCTTGCTGACGTTTGTAAAGACCATAGTGTCTATATTTGATATATACAGGGAAGAATATTTATTGTACACACAGATTGTTAAAAGGTTATTAATGTCACTGTGGGGCGCCTTCATAGTTTCAGGAATGCGTGTTTACCAGTCAGTCAGTGTAGGGTACTGTGTACGGTTGGTTGACCTCGTTTACGGTGTCCACTGATTTTTTCAGTGTTACGGCAGTGAGATTGTCAGTCTGTGTAGTGAATTGTTTACGGTCGTTTGACCTAGTTACAGCGCCTGAGGAATTATGGCTGTTTTCAATTTGGAAAGTATATAACAGTCAGGAATTGAGTTGACCCTAGAAAGTTAATGGAGTATTTTGGATTTTGGTTATTGATTGTAGGTAGTGTCTAAAGTGCAGTGAAAGATTGCAGCTGAGGTTTAGCGCGACAGTTTGATAAATTGCAAGGTGTACTTTGTATCATAGTGCTAGAGAAGTATTGATCCAGGGGGAGCAGTGGAGCGACAGGTGTTTTTAGGTGGGTCATATATGATGTAAAGGTGGTTAGTTTGGCAAGCATTGCTGAAATATTGTGTCAAGTGTTTGGAATAAAAGTGCAGTGAAGTCAGGCTTTAAATAGATAGATAGCAAGGTAGTCTTCACGATTTCTTGGTAACATTCGGGGCTCCCTGCGGAGCAAAGTTACGTGTTCAACAGGGCTGGGAGACGACTTCGGTTGTTACGCTATCCTGCTTGATTCACTGTAGCTTTGAGTGTTACCGTAGAAGGGTTAGGAGTTGTTGTGGAGTACCTTTGTGAACTTTTAAGTTCATATAGGCATACGAGTATCGTTAAGGTGGTTAGGCTATAGGCGAGTCATCGTGTTCCCGCCACATGAAGGAGCTGTTCAGCTGGACTCTTGCTGTGACCTGCCTTTACTGAGGTACCCACCCAAGGGTAAATAAGCTCTGACGTGACCTTCCTAAGACAACGCCAGTGACATTGCCTGTCAACGCAGACGTGCTTGACAATCAAGTACTACGCAACCATGGACGAATGTGTTGTGCTTTGGGCCGTGAAGACTTACCCGAGACTGTTGTATAGCTGTGAAACTGAACTGTGTTGAAGTAGACTGTGCTATATAGATGTGATAAACAGTGTTGTGTGAGCACCTTGGAGTACAGTGTGGTCATTGTGTGAAAAAGGATTATACATTCAGATTTGACATTGATGCTATTCCTGGACTGACACTTGTTTGGATTATATATTTCCGATCGTGGAGTCTGGTTTGTTCTGTGCTCATCATCATTGTCAGTGCTGAGGATTCCTCATACTCAAGCGCCGTTGGAGCTTCAGATAAGTTATTGTTTGTTTGTTACTGTATTATATTGATATTTTCTTGTTCTCCTGAGAATTTAAGTCTGTTATTTGTCTTTCTTACTGCTTCTAGCTATCTTATACTTTTACCTGTTGAATAGTGTAGTGCTATTTCTGTATTTACTTCTTGGTTTGTTATTGTTTCTTTCCTTATGTTTTGACTGTTCTTTAGTGTACTAGTATGACTTAGTATGTATGTATGTGATAGTTAGTTAATTCTGATCTTGCTCTGTGTTCTTTGTAGTTGGTATTATCTGGATTATATATGGTGATACATTATATATAGTATAGTTCTACTGTTTCTTTGCTTAGTGTATTTTCACTGAGGTGAAGACAGTGCTTGGGACAATAGTTAGCTTCTAGCACCTCATTGTTGAGTGTGGTTTTCGTAGTGTCTTTAGTGTTATAGTGTATTGGTGTGTGAGTGTAATCCAGTTTTGGCCTTTTATAGGAGAGATTGGATTAGACCAATTCTATTAGGGTGTGGCTGTGTTTGTTCTGTGGTGGAGTCTGGCAGACGAATTTCCTGCGACTGCCCTGCTATACATTCCAGAGACCTGTTGGTGTTTGCGGTAGTTGTGAAGTGTGTATTTATATTGTCTTGTACATTCAGTATTTCTTGTGTTCTGTTTAAGTGGTGTGTTCTCTTGTCCTATCTTACTATCTTGTAAAGACGTTTACAGGTATCCCTTGTTTTCGTTCGTGCTCAGTCACGCATTGTAGATATTAAGCTATCTCTTCTCTTTGTATTCTATCATCTATTTCCTCGTGACTGGAATTTTGTTTTCGTGGTGTGATGTGTATGTTGCTCTCATTTGTGTAGTTTACATTTGTGTTCATTTGCCATAGGTAGTGCTTGCTTAGCAGAGATTACAGAGTTGAGTAATAAGTGGAGGGTTATTGAATATAGCACCAGTGTGGGTGCCAGTAAAGACTGTGAAGTAAAGTCTAAGTGGTGACTAAGTTAATATAGTGGTGTCATAGCACCATAAAGCATCATAAAGTTGTTATTATACAACTATTGACTATTATAAGTTGTTATATCGGTGTCAAAGTACAACTATAGACTACTGTAAGTTTGAGTAAGGATATAGTAGAGCATAAGGGGCCAGAAAGACCTAATTTTCACAAGTGGTGAGAACATAGCCAAGAGGCTAAGTGAGTCTTTAGTGAGACCATAACGTAAACGTGAATCATATTTACATAATAAACTACGAGGTGATATTTACTTTCATGCATATATATATATGTGTGTAAATTGATGAAGTGATATCATTATTTACCACTATTATTACTGAATATTATTGTAAGCAGAAATGTATCTGCTGACTTAAGTGCAATATATACAGTTGAGTAATTATATTATAAAGATTTATACTAAAGTTAATAGTGAGAACTACTAGTGTACAACATGGATATGGACACTTTCATGCGGATTGGCACGCAAGCCGGGTACACAGGAAAAGAATTGGTGGAATTTGCCAAGGCAGAATTCAATTCAGTTGAAAATCAAAAAACTTTAAAAGAGAAGGAAGAGAGGGACAGAATTGATAAACAAAATGCTCTAAGAGATGCTCGAGCTGAAGGGTTAGAGCTAAAAAGAAAAGAATTCGAGTTGCAAGAAAGGAAGATGAAAGAAGATAAGGAGTTGCAAGAAAGGAAGATGAAAGAAGATAAGGAGTTGCAAGAAAAGAAGATGAAAGAAGATAAGGATTTGCAAGAAATGAAGATGAAAGAAGAGTGAGTGGAAACAGAGAGAATTTGAATTACAAGAAAAGATGATGAAGGAAGATAGAGAGTTACAGTTGGAGAAGGAGAGAATGAGAATAGCCCTGGAAGAGAAAATGATGGAGAAGGAGATGCAATTAAAGAAGTTAGAAGTGGGTGCGAGTGGTCAGAACTCAACTTCTGGTGGGGCCCATCGTCCTTTTAGGCTGCGGCTACCAAATTTTAATGAGAAAATAGACAGTTTGGATTTCTTCTTGGAAATATTTGAGGCCGAATCTGTGGCCTATAAGGCTGATAGGGATCAGTGGCCATCTCTTTTATCAACACTGTTAGTGGGGCCCGCGATGGAGACTTTTTATAGCCTCCCCGTAGAGGAAAGGGCTGATTATGATAAAGTGAAGGAGAGATTGCTAAGGAGGTTCCGTCTGACTGCTGACGGATACCGGACGCGTTTTAAAAACGCGATGCCTAGTTCAGACCAGGACTTTGAGGATTTTATCTCAAAGATCAAACTTCTTCTGAATAGGTGGATAGAAATGGAGGGGATAACAAAGGACTTTAATCTCTTGTGGGACTTAATATTACGAGACAAAGTGTTGTCTTCGTGCTCTAGTGAGCTGGTTGCGTTCTTCCAAGAACGTCAACCAAAGGACATTGAGTCCATGGCCCAACTGGGTCACCATTATGTCCTGGCCCATCCGGGCAAGTCCATTCATAAGTCGGGTCTGACAGAAGACGTAGTTGCCAGTGTTGGCAAAGTGCAGCGCCATCCTGGGTGAAATCAGACAGACAGGGATCAAGAACAGAGGTATGAGAGGCCCTCCAGTCCCTACCAGTCCCGCAGAGGTAGCTTGGGAATTTTTGTTCCCATAGAAACAGTCGGCCGAGGGGACAGCATAATAGTTATGGTGACAGAAGGGAGTACCAAACTCATAAACAGGTACATTTCGAAAACTCTCGAGACGACGACCGATTTTGGTACAAAACCAAACATCATAAGCAGAAAAGTGGTTCCTCAGAGAGTCGGTCTTCTGACTCTGATGCGGGGTCTTCGTCTTCGAAGAGGTCCAATAAAAGTACACGCGATGAGAAGAAAGAGCGCGTGTGTACCAATTGTGGTGGTAAGGGTCATAGTGCTGATAGCTGCACTACCCCGATGGAGCATGGAAATTCCGCGGTTGTGTTGGACACAATCAACAGCGAGGACTGTGCAGGGTGTCGCCCTCTATGTCATTCGAACGAGAGGTTCGTGCTTCAATGTGGGCATGCGGCACCATGTCTGTCGGCAGTGCATGAGACTGGGAATGTGATTCTTCACGAAGGAAAGGTGGGGAATAGACCAATCCGGGTGTTAAGGGACACCGGATGCACCACAATTGGGGTTCGTCGGTCGTGTATCGACGCCTCATGCCTGACAGGAAAAACGGTAAAGTGCACCACGTTCGGGGGCAAAGTCGAGACTTATCCCCAGGCGTGCATTAATGTGGACACCCCGTTCATTAAAGGTAGAGTCTACGCGTTTGTCCTGGAGGACCCTATTGCCGATTTGATCATCGGCAATGTACGCGGGGTGCATAGTGTCATGGGTGTGGCTGGAGCAGAGGCTCAGCAGCACCAAACTCCAAAAAGGGACGACCAAAAGGTACATCGGAGACGCAGGTCGCGACGAGTGCCAAATGACATGAATAGAAGCAGTAGGGACGTATACGAATGTCCGGAAGTTAGTGATCGCACAGTTTTGGTGCGTAACGTGCCACTGAGTGCTAGTTGGCACACACTCAGACGAGTGTTTGATGAGGTCGCGCCGGTTAAGTTTGTAGAAGTATTGTCGTTAAGCGACAATGCCAAAATGGCACGGGTAACTTTTACGAATAGTTGGGGTGCGCGTAAGGCAGTCAGGCAGAAGCATATGTCTTTGCTCCAAAACCACCTGCTTATAGTACAGCATTAGCGAGGGTTAGATTTCCGGTTCGTCTTTAGTAAGATGTTTCGGTTGAAGCGAACCGAACCTGAGAGGCTCTGACCCACGCCCCCAGTTCTATTTTGTTATAAATAAGAGGATTTTGTAAATGGGTAGAGATTGGGAGATTTCTTGCAATGCTTGGTTATACCATTACATTTTATGAAATTGTAAAAATTACGCAGTGCTTTGCAATGCCTATTTAAATTCGTATGTCGTGGATATATATTTTGGTATACAATGTATTGTTTATGCTGCCATATTCACGAAGTTGTAGTCGATATGTATATAGATCATATTATCGTATATCTACAATCAGATTATGAGAGATGATTATTTATACGATGACGTGTTGCTGCTTGGTGACAATTATTTATACAGAATTTTGTGTAACATGCAATATGTGTAAGTTATTCCGGGATTAGTCAGTCGTTGTTATTTTTCACGACTGTCAATACCTGGTATGGATTTGTACATGCTTTCTTGTATCGAATGTGGTGAGTGAGAAGGCATGTATGTCAATAATATTGAGCAACTCTGGCATTCCTTATCTGCATGGGGAGGTGCTATATTGCCATTTCGGTCGCCCTTACGCAGAGGGGATTGGGCGTACTCCTCCGATAGAAGAAAACTGCGTATTATGTCACCACTACTTTTTGGAATAGCTATTGATTGGGTTATGAGAAACTATACCCACAATGAACAATTGGGTATAAAATGGACAAATGGAAAATTCCTGGGGGACCTGATTTCCGATGATGTGTTTTAGTAAGATGTTTCGGTTGAAGCGAACCGAACCTGAGAGGCTCTGACCCGCGCCAGATGATGTAGCCTTAAGTTCAGTCCCAAGAAGAAATAAATTTTGTGTCATATAAATAAAAGGATTTTCTCCAAATAAATTCTAAAACTTGGCTATGATTTCTTGCAACGAGACCTTGGATATACCTTGAACGGGGATTACATTTACAGAAAGTTGTAAAATTTCAATTAGTTAGGCAGTAAAATGACAGGATGGTGCACTACAAGAGAAATTCGTACTAGAATGGTTTGGCATTTTGGCCTTCATACAATTATCTAACATTTGGAAATTACGATCATTGAATATACATACCAAGCTTCGTCTGTTTAATTCAAATGTTATCTCAGTGTTAACATACGGCTGTGAGAGTTGGAAAATAACAAAATCATTGGAGAACTAGCTGAATACATTCGAGAACAAATGTCTTAGAAAACTCATGAACATCAGTTGGAAAGAATTCAAGTATAATCGACAAGTAAGAGAAGACTCTAGGCAGAAATATGTGTCCGACTATATAAGGAAAAGACGATGGTCATATATCGGTCATGTCTGGAATGCAAAACAACAGGTATTTGTACATGTTTCGCTTCACTTGGGTCCTAGTGTGTGAGAAGGCATGTACGAAATAGTGTTGATCGACTCAGAATGCTTCATCTGCATGAGGAGGTGCTAAATAGCATTTTGGTCGCCCTTAAGAGCTAAGAGGAGTGGCGTCACAACGAACAACCTGGAGAGCACTGGTTTCTGCCTTATGCGCCGTGTTTGGCGCTTAAAGAATTTATTATTATTATGTCACAGCATAATTATTCACTAAATTTTATAGTGGTTATACTGTAGTGTGACAACACTGGTATTCATCTTTGAATACCTGGCCAGCCGGTTTTGGCTAGAAGGGAAACCGGAAGAAACGGTTTGGCGGCAAAGAGAGTCCAGATATGTCCGCTCGACTGAGAAGTCGTTGATGGCCGTTGTCAGCAGCTTTTGCTGAGGAAAGTTATATGGATGCCACTATTGTTCATTACTTCTTCCGTTATTTTCATGAGATCAGGAGTAGTGATTTGTTGCTAGTTTGATATTGTGCATGCTAGTGATTTCCTCCTGGATTGTATTTCTGATAAGCTGATTGCAATTATGTATTGCGTTTTGTCAGTAGTGTATTCCGCCTATGTGAGTGATAGTCATGGCGGTTGCTGAGTATAATGTCTCGGCGACTATTATTTTGATATTTTGTTGAGCTATTGTGTGTGGCAAGTATGTGGCAGTTCTTTCAGTGCATTGTGCAATGCATGTTCATGTGTATCGTCAGCCGGGTGCGGCTCCTCTGTGTGTAATATTCATTAAAAAGGGCCATTACCTGTTATAGGTGTTATCATGTTATTTATGTCAGCTATTGTGTGCTATGGTTGTACCTTTGAGACAGCGAGCTAAGAGTCTAGTGTGAGAGTGCCTTAAACCCATAGTACATGATGGTCATGATGATGGTGATGGTGATGATGATAATGATAGTCATGATGATGGTGATGGTGATGATAATGATGGTCATGATGATGGTGATGATGATAATGATGGTCATGATGATGATGATGATGATAATGATGGTCATGATGATGGTGATGATGATAATGATGGTCATGATGATGATGATGATGATAATGATGGTCATGATGATGGTGATGATGATAATGATGGTCATGATGATGGTGATGGTGATGATGATAATGATGGTCATGATGATGGTGATGGTGATAATGATAATGATGGTTATGATGATGGTGATGACGATGATGATAGTACTTGGAAAAGAAAAAGATTGTTACAGTGTTAAATAAAAAAATTAATAGAAGCAGTATCATACATGAAGGAACTTAAGGGGACGTAAATTACAAAACAGAAACAGTCACTCAAATGTGGTCTTAACGAAGAATAGTAACAGCAGCAGTATAGTAATTACACGGACCAGCTGTTATCACAAAGGTTATATGCTAGAATCTTACAGCTAGATCACAGAACGGTCACTTATGTCTTCGTCTTGGTTAGGGGAGGGGGGGGGGGGGCCGGGGGGGGGGGGGGGGGGGGGGGGGGGGGGTGGGGGGGGGGGGGGGGGGGGTGGGGGGGGTGGGGGGGGGGGGGGGGGGGGGGTGGGGGGGGGGGGGGAATAACTTTACGTGTTGTTTATGCAGTGAATGTGTGAGCACGCTTCTTTTAAAAGGGAATTTATTGCGGTATTTTTTGTGGTAACGGGAAAGAACCTGCACAAAAACAAGAAATTAATATTTAGGGCATGTATTTATTGGATACCACTTTTTTCCAGTTACTAATGTAAATTTGTAATTCCAAACTTGTACCATTGTTTATGCTTTACTTAAAATATTTATATTTTAATAATTTTAAATTGTGGTTCTTAAACAAATATAATTTCTAAAACAAGCGTAGGCTTTAGCTCATACTTTTATAAAGCTATGTATATCTTTTTATTTGTTGATAGCCCCTTTCGGTTTGGTGATTACCTACCATGTTGAACTTGTACTTGCGTTTTACATCCGGCGAACGCGCCATCAATAAAACCTTGAAACAAACCGTCTCTCACCATCACCCGCCACGTGTGGTAGGTTTTGATTCTTCCAGGCTATGTTATTGTAAAAAAGTACATTTATATCTGCGTCATAATTGTCTGTCAATCTGACACTGTAAATATTATATTACCTGTATATGTATGTATGTGATAGGAAACTCTTTACAGAGCGATACAACAGGAAGCAATCTGATCATCAGAAGAAGTCCCCCCATCTGACAAGTGTTTCGGCCCGATTACTCCTTTACACTCTAAGGGGGGCGGGCCCACTTGGGTCATGACTCCCAAGCGTCTCAGCTTCCTGTTGTCTTGTATCGAAAATGAACCCATTTCACTTACGGTAGCAACTTTTAATCCACAACGCCAGCCGTGGGGGCAATTGTGAAAGTAACAAAGAAAAGACAAATTATTCCGTTCGTTCCGTCGCCCTTCACAACTAAGGACACACACTGAGACACGAGCGCGCAGCCGACGAACCTTAGCCACTGCGCGCCGCACGCCACTGAAATTCTGTACCTGAATACTCCCTATAGTATACATCGCCTGTTGCCCCAGAGTCGCAGCCCCCTCACTAGTACACCATATAAACTCAGCGCTGTGGACGGAAAAATTTTGGTGTTTTTTGTACCGCAACGTTTACCGTCACGATCTCCATTGCCCACTGCGGTTGTTCCACAGCCAGCCTGATGCCTTTTCGGCAGTTTCGCCAAGCCTCTTCAGTGCCCTTGTTCTAGACTGTCCCTTCAACCCCAACAGTTTCAATAAATCATACATTGATGCAGCCACAAGCCCTCTTGCGCCCACTTCAACCGCCATGACCCTTGCACTGAATCCATCGTGTCTCAGATCCGCGGCTAGATCGCTATACTTGGCCGCTTTGAATGAATGTTGCTCGTCTAATCTGGATTCAAATGGCACGGTCAGTTCAATCAGTATGACCTGAAGCGTTGCTGAAGAATGAAGCACTATATCCGGCCGTCTCCGCGATTTTCTGATACTCTCTGGATATGCCCCCCGTCCAGGTAGGTCTACCGCCATCTCCCAGTCGTTTGCACAGTCAAGAAGAGATGGTAAACTGCTACCAGGTTTACTCGGTTTGGGGTGTGCTGACTTTCCTGCCCTCAGAAAGTATGTGTTTGTGGTGTCTGGCCGGACTTTGATATTCGCTTTCATTCTTGCCTGATCTATTGTCGCAGCAAGCTCATTTAGCACTTTGTTATGGCGCCAAGTGTATCGTCCTTGCCCTAATGCCACCTTACACGCTGAGAGCACGTGTTCAAGTGTCTGCCTCCCCTGGCACAGGGGGCACTGCTCATCATCCGACTTTCCCCATTTCACAAGGTTGGTGGCCGACGGCAGCAGGTCATACATTGATCTAACCACGAAGCTGAGCCTAAGAGGTGCCATATGCCATATATCATTCCATGTCAAGGATCTCTGCAGGGCTCCTTCCCATGTAGTCCATTGGCCTTGTTGGACCTGCTGCACTGCTTTTAGCAACCTCTTATCATTCTCAGCTCCTCGTATCTCCTGAACTACCATGTCTCTGCGTTCCCTGCTTGATGCCTTGGACCACCAGCGGATGTCACCATGCCCAAATCCCCGTCTATTCGTTTGTGTGTATCCGATTACCTCTCTCAGTTTGAGTGACTCTTCAGCAGCATCAACAGCTTCTTCCACTCTCCACTTCCTTCCCGTTTTCAGTGTGGGCTGAATGGACTTAACCACGTCATCAGCTGACTCGCGTAGCATCATTGCAAGCCTTGCTTTTCCAACTTTGTACTCTTCAACAACTGACTTGAAGGGAAGCAGAAGTTTTGACTTTTTTGCAGTACAGTGCTACATCTGACAGACCTGGTGGTGCCCCTAGCCATTTTCTCATGAACTTGTTGACCTTCTGCTCTATAGCTTCCACTGTACTTGTGCTTACTTCATATATATAAGCAGTGGCCACAGCAACTTCGGTATCAACATGAACTGGAGGCACCACAGTTTGAACTTTCCCAGGAGTCTGCTTTGGTCTATGATCTGTAGTCCTCTGTCTGCCATTTCTATTGTCTGTTGCACTGCCTTCGAGTCTTTTAAAGAGGCATCGTACACCCTGCCAAGACTTTTAACAGGTTCCTCAATGACAGTAGGGATTCTTTGGCTGGAAACCGTGAATATGACCTCTTCTATCTTCCCTTTCCTGACTGATAGGCTTCTCGACTTCTTGGGTTTGAAGCTCATTCTGCACCAGCTGACTAGTTCATCCAGGCGTGCTAACATCCTCCGGGCCTGATGTTCATCTGATGTCAGAATTGTTGTGTCATCCATGAATGCTTTGAGCGGTGGCATGTGACACATTCCACCGAGCTTTGGACCTATAGCCATTCCTTCAGCCGCATTGAGGATTACCTGCATAGCCATGACGAATAGTATCGGAGAGATGGTACATCCCATCGCAATTCCAACTTCAAGGCCAATCCACTTCGTTGTGTACTCTCTGGTTGAAAATCTGACAGAAAACCCTGCGAAATACAGCTTCAGCATTGCTGCAATCTCTTGTGGAACATGATACATTTCTAGGGCCTGCCACAACATCTGGTGTGGAACGGATCCATAAGCATTCGCTAGATCCAACCAGATTACATGGAGGTTTGTTTTGTCAGACTTTGCCTTTTGGATTGCTTCCCAGATCATTGTGGCATGCTCTAGACATCCTGGTGTACCTGGGATACCTCCTTTCTGAATGGTAGTGTCAATGTACCCATTTGCCAGGAGGTATGTAGTGAGTCTTTTCGCCATTACTGAGAAGAATATCTTCCCTTCCACATTGAGTAGTGAGATTGGCCTGAACTGACTGATGTCTGTGGAATTTTGTTCCTTCGGGATGTAGACTCCGTTTGCCTTTCTCCATTCCTTGCTTACGAGTTGGGTTTTCCACGCATTCTTCAGTAAACGGAGCAGTCGTTTGAGAACCTCAGGGCATCTTTTATACACCACATATGGAACACCATTAGGACCTGGAGCTGACTTGCACCGAGCTTTCTGGACAATGCTTTCTACCTCTTGCACCGTTGGGGGCTTGGTGTTAAATTCAGCTCCTGGCTTACCCGGCCATTTAAGGCCTGCCATGCTGCTTAGCGGCTCATTTTTGCGACCATCAGAATATGTCATTCTATGGTGTTCTTCCAGGTCTTCTTTCCTGATGTTTAGCGTACCCGACCGTGGCTGCTCAAACAGTTCTTTGGCAAACTTGAAGGGCTCCCTAAAGAATCTTTCCCTATCCCTTCGAGTCTTCCTTCTCTTCCTGCACAACCTTTCCGCTCTACAAAGGGCATTATGTTGGCCTTTCAGGTGCTCCCAAACTTGCCGTAACCCTTCCTTCTCTGTGGAAACTGCGTTCTTGAACAGTTTTCGGGCATGCTTCTTCTGTTTCCTGATTTCATCTATTTTAATTTGTCTTCTACTTTTCCGTGGTGGGTTACTTTCCCTTGCCTCCCTCACTCCGAACACTTTGCGACAGTGCAGATATATTATGTCGCCGAAGATTTCCAGCTTCTTCTCCAAAGTTAGCTGCTTCAGGCTGTTATCCAACTCTTTTGCCAAGGCTTCGTCCAGCTGTTTCCAAAGCCCTTTTGCACTGGCAGGTGGAAACTTTATTGCATCTCTCTTCCCGTCCAAGAAGTGTGTGAGATCATCATCTGGCAGATCAACTTGAATGTACTCAGCACTGTGGATTGACTCCTGGCTGCGTTCTTATGTATATATTGTGGAGCTATTATGGCGAGTAGAAATATCTTTAGTTGATTCGCTCACTATTTGTGGTGATGGAAAGACAGATAATTGATAGTCTCCTAGAGAATGTAGATAATGTATGGTAACAGTAAACAATTTAATAACTCTCCAAGAAATTTCTCTTCATAAATGTTTATGCTCGTGACGTGAATAAGAAATCCCTGACAGAAAATGTGGAACAAAACTTAGAGAGAGCGATGGACAAAGAGAACGAAGAATAGACGAACTGTTCCAGGTCCGTATCTCTACCACAGCTATTCCCGGATTATCTGAGACCATTGCATTTGGATCCGGTCCGAAAATTAGTTCTGATAGACTGTGACCCTACAATGCAGCGTTCCTAATCCTGTAGTGGAGGATTAGAATGTAGTTGAAATTAAGGTATAGAGTCAAGGATATGTGAAATGTGTTCTATTAATAAGGTGGGTATTAAATAATGACAACTTAACTTTCACAACATCAAATTATGAATGGGACACTACTCTGTAGTTATATTATATAAATTTAAAAAAATAGTGATTATTACATTAATTGTTGTTCAACAATTTGAAATAAAATAACAACATTAATTCAATCTAGTGATCATGTGACAATAAATTCCAACTAAATATAACATAATTATTGTTTTCTCTAAAGATTAAATTTGATTAAATCATCCTAGACAGGGTATGATGGATGGTAATTGTATTAATTTTGGAGAAATTATATCATAAGTCTTTACACCTACTTATAAAGTAACATTCCTACTGTTAAATTACTGACCTCTTCCATGCGGTACTTCGTTCATAATGCTGTAGTTTACCTCCAATTCCAATAATGTTACACAGATTTGAGACTAGTCATGTTGAATGCCTAATACTATTGTAAACAAACGAATAAGAACGTCGGTTCATTGGTCAGTCTAGAATACACTGTTATAAAGTATGGCGCACCGTTATGTTATGAATGACGTGTTGTGAATCAGACTTCACGACAGCTCAATACTTTGTAAAGAGAAATAAGAGAATTTGCCTGGTAAAATTTTCCGTGTTCTTTTTTTTCTCTTCTGCTTGTTGTGAGAATTGGTTAGTGCACTGGCTTCCTAGCTCGGTGGTCCATGGTTCGATCCCCAGTTGAGGTGGGATTATTTTGACCGCACACGGTTCCGAAGTCGACCCATCCTCATTAATTGGGTATCAGAGCCCCTCTATGAAGGTTAAGGCGGCCGGCATGATGCTGAGCACATCACCCTTAATGTGCTGATGGTCAAGAAAATATGGGTCTAACACCATATTCCCAATATGCCTCAAGAGGCGTGTAACGGGATCCTTTACACTTTACCTTTTTGTTGTGAGAGCTTCTTTCACCCAATGTGAGGTGCCACCGTAATGAGCATCTCCACTTAATACGATCGGCAGCTTCGTTCTCCAATGATGAAATATTCATGTCCAGTGCCTTTAGCAAAAACAGAAACATCAGGTTTAAAAACAGTTCAGGAGGATGTGGTCGTTCACATTTGAAGCCACGCAAGATTTGCCACTTGTAAACCACTTCTCCCCCCCCCCCCCCCCCCCATCCTTTCCGCGTCCCATTTCTTCACAAAAACTCAGACACATCTTTTATGCAACTTCACAAATCTCATAACCCCTTTTCCCTAGGTGTTTGGAATACTGACACAACGAATGTAATCGAATGTAAATTAGTTAACTAGTTCTGAGAAAATAACAATCTTTTCTCGATTTTACAAATATTACTTTGCTGGTAAAAATGCTGCTGAATTTATTATAAATTACGCTCATTTTTGATTAATCTAATTCAAACAATACAAAGTAAACTAAATATAAAGTAAACACATCAATAGATTCAATTCTTACATGTTATCGTCTCATAAAATACTTTTTAACTTAAGAGGAAGTCCACAAAACTTCAAGGGTTTAAACACTGAAATTATAAATTAATGTAAGTCGTCTACGAAGGAGTTGTTAGCTATTGTGGATTTAATAGACTATGAAGATGGGGGTTCCAACATCTATTGTGTTCTGATATCTTTTCTCGTATTAGTTTGTTTGAGGTCACAAACCGCCCTTCCTTTATTGTCATACTTCGTCACAAAATGTTGACCCGACGGCTTTTAATACGTGGCTTTATACACTAACGACCCCTACTCCCTCAATGCCCATAATCTCCATATTCTGTTATAACTTGAGAAGGCTACCACTAACTGTAAAAAAATAAAGGTTTGTCATTACTTGTGTTCAATATCTTTACATTAAACCACTTACAACTGATACATGTCAAATACGGGTCCAAAGACTCCAGTTTCGTCCATACATCGGACAAAACGTGGTGCTTTCAGCATCCAGGAACATCCTAGAATCGCTGCGTCTAAAGTTACGGTGTTGCAGCTAGTCAGATAACTTCATATAGTGGAACACTGGGGCGCAACGCCCGACCTGTTAAATAAGAGATACAGCAATTAGTCAAGTCTATTTTCGTGCGGGGCGCCCTGTGTTTCCCGAGGGTCGCTTGTGAGACAAATAAAACTTAGGCCTATTGTTCCCTCAGGCATATCGTCCAAGGTGACGACTATGAGGTTGTGTATGGGGCTGACAATCGCATCGTGTAAAACTAATTGCTACACGGACCACCGCTGTCAGATAATGTGAATGGCTTTATGTAGACTTTATGTTGGAGGGGAGGGGGGGGCTGTAGTGGTAGTGTCCTGTTTCATAGGGAGGGAACAGGGCACTGATGATGGTGATGATGATAATGATGGTCATGATGATGGTGATGATGATGGTGATGATGATAATGATGTTGATGATGATGATAATGATGGTCATGATGGTAATGATGTTGATGATGATGATAATGATGGACATGATGATGGTGATGGTAATGATGATGGTGATGATGATAATGATGGACATGATGATGGTGATGGTAATGATGATGGTGATGATGATAATGATGGTCATGATGATGGTGATGATGATAATGATGGTGATGATGATGGTGATGATGATAATGATGTTGATGATGATGATAATGATGGTCATGATGATGTTATGATGATGATAATGATGGTCATGATGATGTTATGATGATGATAATGATGGTCATGATGATGGTGATGATGATAATGATGGTCATGATGATGGTGATGACGATGATGATGGTACTTGGAGAAGACAAAGATTGTTACAATGTTAAATAAAAAAATTAATAGAGGCAGTATCATACATGAAGGAACTTAAGGGGACGGAAATTACAAAACAGAAACAGTCACTCAAATGTGGTCTTAACGAAGAATAGTAACAGCAGCAGTATAGTAATTACACGGACAAGCTGTTATCACAAAGGTTACCGGTATATGCTAGAATCTTACAGCTAGATCCCAGAACGGTCACTTATGTCTTCGTCTTGCCTATTCTAGCCACAGGTAGACCCTGAATATCACTATCATGTTACGTTTTTGGTCCACTCTTGACCTGAGGTGTCGTGGGGAGCTGAAGTTTCCATTCTTGAGCCAAGTCTGTCGCATAGGCGTGTGTGAGCCCGTGTTATTGTTGGATGTCTGTAGTTCTGTCTATCTATCTGCCTGTTAGTTGCCATCGTGCATCAAAACCAGATCTTCCGCAAGCGCGCAGAGACTTCATTTTCATTCTAAACGGCTTTATTTTCTGTCTCTTTTTATTACTTGTTACAAGATGTAATTCCAACAAATTGCCTGATGTTATCATGACTCATTCTGTTTCTCCCGGTAACGCTAATGGATATTCTTCATCTCACACGACGTGATTTATCTCTCATGCGCCTTGGTCAGGGCCCATCTTTGACACTGGTAATAACGAGTTGGTATGAATATATTCTTTATCAATTATTGTTTTGTTTTTATTCTAATATTTTGATGTTCAAGTAGTGGTAACAGCTGCCAAGTCACTGTATTAGCTTTTTGATGTCTTTTTGTCAATTTATCTGTCGCGTCTCCAATTTTCTGTGAAAGCGATTCTTAAGTACTTAAACTCTTGAATTTGTTTTAGTCTGATGCTGTTGACGTGTAAGTTAAGTGGGTCTGATGATGATCTGCTGATCTTCATAATTTATTGACGATTATGGGGAGAAAAAAACATAAAACCTAGTATATCAAAGATACCGCTGATTTGTTCATAAGTAAAGTTTTTATCATTGGCAGGTCACAAGAAGCGTTCAACAAACATAATTTTTCTGTTAAGGCGCAGCAGGAAACGTGGAAGGATTAAGGCGGAAGAACCAAAGTTACAACGACACAAAGTGACTGTGTTTTGATAATTTTTTTATCATTTCAAATCTAACGCTAGCTGATTTTGAATAACTTTTGAAGTGAAACCTCTGATGATCAGAATATCAGCTACAATTTTGGAAAATTTAAATAAATAGAATTCTCAGATGTATTGACGTTTGTTATAAAACGCGTCTACAGTGTAAGGGGCACAACTGATGTTATCTATAAAGTAGATTGTAGACGGTCACGGGTTATCGAAGATTAGAAAACTCTTCACTGCAGACAGTCGAAAACAAGTCGTGACGTAGTTCACACAGAACCTTATGGAGAGTGACCTGATACACAAGAATGTTAGAATTTTCTTGGACAGGACTGTAAAAGGGTGGTAGAAGCCACGTGGTTCTCTTCCATCTTCGGTGCCATGGTCTGCGGTGCTCAGATGATCATTGAAACTACAAGCATGTTACGGTATATGATATTAACGCCGTCTGCTAAAGGTTACCAGACGTGCAATTGTAAAGGTTAAGACATTTAATATATTGCGATAGATGTTTCAATTACTGAACGCTTCATACACGATCGATTATGACGTGTATAGCGTTGTTTAGGACACAGTCGGTAACTAAGAAACCATACCCTTTTTCACATTGACCGTCAAGCTGTTAAGACGCGTCTGACTCTCCTTCCAATGTTGGGCATGGTATTGCCATACAGATATATTTATGCAAGTACGGACATGGGTCAGTCCATTGCTATTACGAAGATTTGAAATGATTAAAGGTCAGTACGAAGGTGAAAATTAAGGAAGGATGAATTACAGTCCATAGTATTTGATTTTGCCAGACTCATAGACTCACTGTCGGCCGTTGGAAAACCCCAACCGCGCGTGCATACAGCTATGACAATCTGCATACAGTAATTTGATTATTGGACAAGGACTGATAGGATATCTGCATATCTATGCCATATATTTTCAAGTTATAATATGTACCTTTGTGATCAACATGCATGAACCGTCTTGACGTGTAACCTGTATTAAATATTTGTGGACTCTATGAACCGACTTGTCACATCAATCGTATTCCAAGGTTCAATTATTGTTCAGAATCTTCCACCCCTGCATTCGCGTAATCTTACATAGAAGGCACGATACACGATCACTCAAGAATATCAAGAAGATAAAACAATGGCCAGACATTTATAACTGTTTTATTAATATCACATGGAACATTATTCAGAGCTAACCAAACCACGCCTTGCAACAAGATCCACTTGCAACAGTGGTGCCCGGTGTCTGGGGACGAGAAAACAACCAAAAACAAAAAAAATTTTTTGAATGACTTTCGAAGGAAATATTTACGATCAGTTTTCGATCACATGACCCATTCGAAGATGACGCAGTACTCAGTCTAATGCCTAACAACGCGACGTCACTGAAATTCGTGTAGGTGAAACTATCGGAGAAACTGAAGTCGTTCTTTTAAGCCTAACCAAGGGAAAAATAAGTCATTTGAAGCAGACACAAGAAATGGACTACAGGAGCAGGCAGTCAGGGGCATTAGCCTAGCTGTTGACGACCTATAGCACTGATCGAGGCAACGGGAAAGATAAGTCTAGCTGTTTAAATTGTCGTCATTGCAAAACCGTAATACTGAGTCCATTTTGCTTTGATCAGGCATGTCTATGTATTTTCATGTATATATGTTAAATTTGTTTTCCATCGTATGTATTTGTTGTTAATTCGTGGGAGGCAGGGAGGATGAACTGAAATTAAATTCTGCGGCTCTCACGATGCCTGAATTAATTTCGGTCGTTTCTTAGGGCAGTTAAACGATTGCACCTTTGGAAACCCCATTGAGGTTTGACATTGGACTTGTTGTCCAAATCTGCTATCGTTTGACGATTTTGCGTTAGCTGTACTGTCCCGTAGATAATTGGTGTATTTTATTCGTATTCAGTTAATAATTTTATTCAGTTCTGTACCATGTTCGTTACTATTTCGTCCATTCTCCTCTGACTATCATTTATTTTATGATTATTAAATTTTCGTCCGTTATGAGTCCTGTGACGTCATCATTTTTTGCAGTCATTTTTTTTTTGTGTGTACCTTGAATATTCAGTTGACCTCCGGTCAGACCTTGCCCTTCATTTGGTCTGTGACATTTCCGCTTATTTTATTTAGTTCATAAATTCATTTTTAATTGTGAAAATGTCTTGTTTGCGTCTTGACATTGTTTGTACCCTTTAGTTGCATCATTGCTTGTCTGTCCTCATAATATATATTAATATTACATTAATAATATGATAATTATATGCAATAATACACTTGTAATTTAATTTAATTAATTTTTTCTGAAATTTAAGGTTAATATGGGACATTGCATAATTATGCAGTGATAGTCCAAGAAAGTAGCACTACAATTTATCATAGATGCCTAGGGCATAATAATATAATATATATATTGACAAAATAAATAATCTTATAGCTACCTTTGAGGTAATAGACCCATTGTATATTATTTAATATACTTTTCTGGTACTAAGAGAGTGACTTAGTACATTGAACAATATAATTACTAGGAATTATACCCAACATTATTGGATATTGAGATTAATTGTGTGATATAATTACATTATATTTAACAGATATCATAACTATTTATGATATAGTATTATTTAGATACAATATTGTTACAAAATATTGTCTATTAGTTGAACTTAGACATTAAGTTCAGTACTATTGTGATTACTTATATTGAATATTTCTAAGTTGAGTAAGTATAATAATTACTCTGAAGCTACTATTGACTATTTTAATCAGTAATTATCAATAATTACTACAGATAAAAGTCAAAATGCTTACTATAGACCATTTCGTTAAGATTGGTCGTGAATATGGTTATAAATCTCAAGAACTTCGTCAGTTTGCTGAATCAGAACTGGAAAAATATGAAAGAAAGGAAGAAGAGAAAAAAGCTGCATTAAAGAAAGAGGAAGCAGAACTTGAGATGAAGCAAATTGCCAAGGAAAATAGATTGAGAGAGATTGCTCAACGTGAAAGAGAAGAGCAAAGAACAATCGCCAAACAGGAAGAAGAGAATAAATTGAAACGAGAGGAAATTATTTTACAACAAGAAATGGAATTGGCGCGTATTAAATTGGAGACAGCAAGATTACAAGCACAAAGTGCTGATGCAAACCAGAATAATAACGCACAAAATGGATCATCATCCAGCCAACCTAAACACTTCTACAACTTTAAATTACCCATTTTCAACTTGAACGTCGACGACCTTTCATCGTTCCTGGCACGTTTTGAACAGACTTGCAAATCTAACCATTTGCCTGAAGAGTCATGGGTACTCAAATTAAATGAATTCTTGGTTGGAGAACCACTGACAGCTTCTCAAAATGCTGACCCATCAATAGCTAATAACTACGGTGCTATTAAGTCCTTGCTTTTACGAAGGTTTCACCTGGACGAGGAACACTGTAGGTTGAAATTTAAGGGAATTTTACCTGAATCTCCAAGGGATTTTGCAGGATTCATTGCGAACATACGCAATACATTTAATAGATGGGTTGAACTGGCAGAAGTCAACAAATCATACGACAAATTAGTTGATTTACTACTGCGGGATAAGGTATTATCTTCAGTTAGCCAGCCATTTTTTGCATATTTGCAGGAGCGTAAACCAGGTACTATGGATGAGTTAGAAAAAATTTCTTTAAACTACTGTTCGGCACATCCGAATGCAACCATTTCTAACTCCTCATTAAGAGAACCTCTACCTGTGGCGTCTAATATGGCCTACAATCACAATAACAAACAAAGACATCACAGTGTAGACAGAAGCAGGTTCCAAAGAAATCACAATGTTAACTTTCAGAAGGGACATAATAATGATTTCAACAATAAAAATGAGTTCAACAGAGGTAGATCACGAGATAGAAATTATTCACCTCAAACAAACTACCACAATGGTCAACATAACACTCATTATAATCGATCACATACTCCCAATAATAATAGTAACTGGAATGGTAATAATCATGGCTCGAGACATCGAGATAATAGTTACTATAGAGGACGACGAGATAATTCTAACAATTATACTCGGAATCGATCTCATTCTCGGGGATCATCTCATTACAACCATAATACAGGGGCGGCAGTTACAAATAATACTACCCCTATAGCTCAGGTCCCACTTGACAATAATACAACACAGTCTTCTGCTGCATGTTTTTCTATTAATTATAATGTGGCAAATAGTTGCCAGCAATGCAATCTTATTTTTCAGAAGGCGAAAGAAACAGTGCTTAACTGCGGACATATTATACCACAGGTAGGTCTTGCAGTCAACGATGGAACAGGCCTATTAATTTTTAACAGGGGATTAGTTAATGGATCCGTCGTCTCAGTGTTGAGGGATTCGGGATCCACAACGATTGGTGTACGACAGTCGCTGGTACATCCCAGCTGTGCAACGGGGGAATATGTCCGTTGCATGACTTTTGGTGGAACAATAGAGTTTTACCCCACAGCTATTATTCATGTTAACACTCCTTTTTTTCACAGGAAACGTAAAAGTATGCATGCTTCAGAATCCAATTGCAGATCTGATGTTGGGACGCATCCATGGTAGTAAGGATTGTACCCCACAGGAAATTAATGATTGGGAAAAAAAAGAATTTGCGTTCTTTTAGCAACGCTAACGCTGTTGTTGATATGGCTACACTTCGTGCCAACAACATGAATACATGTGGCACAGCAGTTTCCAACTTCACTCTCAGTACTATCTTGGAAATTGATGAAGATGATAGATCTATTGGACAACATACTAAGGATATAACTGATCCTAATAAAACTGTTGACGTTGTCAACATTGACAAAAACATTATGAAGAAGAATAATAGGTTAAATAATAATGCTGGACTTAAAAGGAAACATAAAGTTAACACAAATAATTATGATGAAAAAGTTTTTACTTTGCCCAGCAAGGACACGTCTACGACAGGTAGGAAACTTAATACCTTTCGTGATGATAGGTATCATCCTCAGTCCAGTCAGGATGATACGACATCTAACAGAAAGACAATGTCGGTGTTGAAAGGGAAGGCTAATTCTTTGATAAAGAATACATATCATCATTGTCCACTATTTCGTGACAATGATACTACATATATTGGGAAAAGTGCGTATTCTCGCACAGTGTTAGTGCGAAATCTGCCGCAGGATACTACCTGGCAGGCACTTAGAAATTTTTTTTGATTATACAGCAAACGTTAAGTTTGTTCGTCTTCTGCCATCATGCAATGGGCAGAATAGACAGGCGATGGTTACATTTCGTAACAATCGAGACGCTCGTTGGGTAATCGAGCGTGATAATGGTGTTTATTTTCATCACCGTTATCTTAAGTTACAATTAGTACATGATTCTGCACCACGCAGATAATGGTGTACGCTCACCCTTTTGTCTTATTTCTTGATGACTCAGCTCTAGTCAGTCATCATTTCCTTTCCTTATTGGTCATTTATTCTTATACGTCTTAGATATCAAGGGACACAAAAAGATATTTCATATTAACATGCTCAAGCAATTTCATACACGTCCTGAACACTTACAGTCAATTTTTCATGAACTAGATGACAACACAGTATCCACTTGTCATTATACTAACTTATCTGTCATCCAGGAAGAAGAATCTTCTTTTCCTGAGGTACAGTTACCGTTACCTGTACCAGTAGTTCAACCTACTGAATCTTGGCGGGATGTAACCATCTCTTCAACGGTTACACCGCAACAGCGTCTACAGATTGCTAATTTATTACAATCTTATCCAGATGTGTTGACCGACGTTCCGGGTCGCACATCGGCTATCAGTCATGACATTACTCTCAATGATGATACACCTATTCGTGTACATCCCTATTCTGTTCCTTTACATTTCCTTGCTAAAACTACTAAGGAACTTGAACAGATGTTGTCTCTGGGAATCATTGAGACTAGTAATTCGCCATTCTCTTCTCCATTAGTGATTGTCCGGAAGAAGGACAATAACGTATGCTTGATTATAGAAAATTAAATGCTAACTATAGTTGACAGCGAACCACATACTATTTAGTCTATCTAACGCAACTATTTAGTAAGATAGACTTAACTAAAGGTTATTGGCAGATACCACTGACCGAAAAGGCTAAGTACTACACCGCATTTTCCACGCCACAAGGTCTATACCAGTGGAATGTGATGCCTTTTGGGCTTGTTAATGCGCCAGCTACCTTCATTCGCCTGATGCGACAAATTTTATCAGGTAGACCAGACGTTATTACATATATTGACGACATATGCTTGTTTAGTTCGTCGTTTGAGGAACATGTTTCGGGACTTAGATATGTTTTTGACACTCTAAGGAATTATCATCTAACTGCTAAACCTACAAAGGTGCAAATCGCGTGTAATGAGATAACCTTTTTGGGACATATCATTGGATCGGGATATATCCGAACGTTACCTAGTACAGTCTCAAAAATTCTAAACATAGCAGTTCCTCAGACGAAGAAACAGGTCAGGAGTTTGTTAGGACTTGTTCAATATTACAGTAGATTCATACCTAACTTGTCATCCATCACGGCTGTATTGTCTTCATTGTTAAAAAAAGATATGCCGGTGAAGGTGACATGGACTGGTACATGCAATGAAACTTTCAACAAAATTATAAATTTGTTCTCACATGAACCAATTTTAAGACTTCCCGATGCTTCCAAAAGATTTTTCTTACGAACAGATGCTAGTAACTACGGCATTGGTGCATGCCTGCTCCAGAACCATGATGGCATTCTACACCCCACCTTATATATATATCAAGAAAGCTGAAGCCGGCAGAAACGAAGTATTCAACAGTCGACAAGGAACTTTTGTCTGTGATCTGGGCAATAACGAAGCTGGAAAAATTCTTACTCGGTGCTCCCTTCACCATACAGACGGACCAACGTGCGGTCGCATCCTTGCGTCGATCCAACCACAAAAGCCAGAAACTTGCCAGATATTCAATCATACTACAACCATTTGAGTTCTCCATTGAACATATTCCTGGCACTGAAAATTGTGTGGCAGATGCATTGTCACGTAATCCTATTGACGACGAATAATCAATATTGACACTCTTAAACTACATCAATCAATACTACAGTGGATTGAACGAAGTATCAACTATAAAGGAACTAACCTTGCCTTCAATTTAAACTGTATAAACACTATATGCATCACAGAATTGAATTAAAAGACAATCAAGGTATATATAGACATTCGAACTTCGTCTAATGTCCATACACGATATACGAATATCATTGAACAATCATGGAACAATATCTGACGACAAACCGAACTGATGTTCCTGTGTATACTTAATTCTTGGATGCTAGGATAAATGACATTTCTTTCCAACGTAAACGTTTGAACATTGTTGCCTAAAAGAATTCATCAGGATCAAGACTACGGATGGATCATCATATCCTATACTAATTAATTAGTTAACTTAACTTCTTAATTGAATTATTATCAATAAAATGAAATGTGAGAAAAAAATGAAATGAAAGAACAAAAAAAAAGAGAACGAAATACTAAAAGAAGAAATTATGAAAAGAGAAAATAAAT
This sequence comes from Oreohelix idahoensis, assembly GCA_024509875.1. Taxonomy (NCBI): domain Eukaryota; kingdom Metazoa; phylum Mollusca; class Gastropoda; order Stylommatophora; family Oreohelicidae; genus Oreohelix; species Oreohelix idahoensis. The sequence continues at coordinate 5,783 of JAMPIV010004690.1, read as the reverse complement.
CTCACACAAGTATTAGATTAATAATTTTTTTTTTAATGTACCTATACGTTATTTAGTTAGTTAAATTAGATAGTTATTATTCACTAACACTTAACGCACACAATTAAGTTAAAACTTATATTCGAATTTCTTTCTATTTCTTCTCACTTAGTTTGTCTTTTCTTCTCTCATAACATCGCGTTACATTAGAACCTTAATAATTTAACTCTTAATTTAATTAATTAATTTAATTTTAATTAGTCAAATTAATTCCTATATGACATACTAATACGACAGACCTTACTTTAATTTAATTTTCTCATTCACTATTAACATTGGACATTTATTTAGTTGATATAATGATATGTATAATATTGATATATAATGTGATTTATGATTAGATGACTATGACAAATAGTTAGTTGACACGACCGCAACACGGTTCTACTCAGAACATCGTCGGCCATATGTCACAATTGTGTTAAATTTTTTTGAAAAATTGTTAAGTCGGATAGATATTGAAAAAAAATCTATCGATTTTTTTTTCCTCGGTGTACAGGGAATTGTTACGGTATATGATATTAACGCCGTCTGCTAAAGGTTACCAGACGTGCAATTGTAAAGGTTAAGACATTTAATATATTGCGATAGATGTTTCAATTACTGAACGCTTCATACACGATCGATTATGACGTGTATAGCGTTGTTTAGGACACAGTCGATAACTAAGAAACCATACCCTTTTTCACATTGACCGTCAAGCTGTTAAGACGCGTCTGACTCTCCTTCCAATGTTGGGCATGGTATTGCCATACAGATATATTTATGCAAGTACGGACATGGGTCAGTCCATTGCTATTACGAAGATTTGAAATGATTAAAGGTCAGTACGAAGGTGAAAATTAAGGAAGGATGAATTACAGTCCATAGTATTTGATTTTGCCAGACTCATAGACTCACTGTCGGCCGTTGGAAAACCCCAACCGCGCGTGCATACAGCTATGACAATCTGCATACAGTAATTTGATTATTGGACAAGGACTGATAGGATATCTGCATATCTATACCATATATTTTCAAGTTATAATATGTACCTTTGTGATCAACATGCATGAACCGTCTTGACGTGTAACCTGTATTAAATATTTGTGGACTCTATGAACCGACTTGTCACATCAATCGTATTCCAAGGTTCAATTATTGTTCAGAATCTTCCACCCCTGCATTCGCGTAATCTTACATAGAAGGCACGATACACGATCACTCAAGAATATCAAGAAGATAAAACAATGGCCAGACATTTATAACTGTTTTATTAATATCACATGGAACATTATTCAGAGCTAACCAAACCACGCCTTGCAACAAGATCCACTTGCAACAAAGCACAGTTTATATTTTCAGAGAAGAAACTCCTGAAAATATCTCCACATACAGATGTCATCAAAGGGTACGCACACCTCGACGCGTAGCAGTGTAGAAGAATAAATAACGTGCTTCGACTGTTGTGAACCACACTAGTGTATTAAGTGACTTTGAACGAGATAGGAAGAGTCACGTGTTGGTCAGTGACATGTTTAAGAAAACCTGGTGGACTAAGTCAATAGAGTTATGAAGAATCATAACATTGAACTAAATGTAATATCCCTGGTGGTTAGATCAGTTCTTATACCCAAACCGATATGTCAAGATAGTATATCATGAAGATACGACTTTTGTAGCAAGATAAGAAGTGAATTCTCAAGTCAAAAGTAATCATGCCAGGAAAAGGGAGAATCAAGTGTATGCATACAAATGTCAAAGGTCATTACGAATTTTTTTTTAAACAAGCAAGAAGAAGTGTCCCAACTAAGATGGTTTGGCCATGTCTGCAGATGGGAGAAGATCGGCTCCCACGACAAGCATGGGAAACAAAGAGCCAGGGATCCAGACCCCCAGGACGACCCAGAGTCCGCTGGGAGGATAACATTAGACAATCTTTGAAGGACCGAGGACTAGAATGGAACCAGGCCAGGAGGAAGACAGCCGATAGGATAGTCTGGCGCTCTCTCTTCCAAACCTCTACACCTCACGGTAGAAGAGGAACGACTAAGTAAGTAAGTAAGCAAGAAGAATTTCTCTGCATTAATTTCTATTTACCTGTACATAAGACCATGTGTTTTCTTAATTAAAGCATAAAAAACTGTTTTAGTGTTATTGAGTTGTAGAACACGCTGTTCTGTATTGGAAAGACAGATGATAGAATGAGATAAATGTACCGTGCAGAAGGATACACGAACTTGAGGCCTATACGATCATACAGCTTGACTATCAGTTATGACCACCTGGCCACTGCTGCATGGACCTGGAAAAGACAATGAACTTCGTACTGGAGAAAGGTCTTCATGACTAATAAACTGAATACATACATGACTTATGTGAAACCTTTAACAGTCAGACTCTCAGGCTATACTTTTGGAAAATGTTGTAAATAAATAGAATTCTAATACTTACTGATTTTGAACGACATTTGAACGGAAACCTCTAAGGAGCAGAACTTGGGTGATACTTAAGACTCCATCTAGCAACTCGCTGTACCTGGTAACGCCAAATCGCTTTGGAGCAGTCGTAATTATTCTCTCACTTTCAAAAAGCTTAGGCTCTGACACGAATGAGAACACTGTTATTAACATAGGAATTCATTTTCATTGGAACCTCGTTCTCCTTTCACGTTCATTAAGAAGAATGCGATCAACATTGCAGATGATTCATTTGTAGAAAACATTGGTCAAAGAAGATTATATGCTCTTGAGGTAATGGTACATGTACTCGTAGATAGTTCTTCTGCATGATGAGTTTGTCATCCCCGTGAACAATCCAATAATAGTTGCCTAGCTCTTACGACTTGAGCGTCCGCTTGACAGAATGGTTAGATAACTGGTCTCTCGCGGAAAAGGTGCAGTGTTCGATTCACGGTATCGACACACTCCAGTCTACCCCAGTTGTAATTGGGCACTTGACTTATCTCTTGAGTTATAGAAGGAAAAAGCAGGGAAGAAGTGAGCTGGTCACCCCGACCTTTCGATGCTGGACTTAGTATAGTAAAGTATATCCGACGTTTGTGTCCATTATGGGACTGCTTATCTCTTACGACTTACAGAAAAGATCAGCGGATCTAATCTATGTAGCTCCAGAGACCCCTAGGCCCACATAGGGTACAAGCAGTACAGCTAATAACTGTGCAACGTTATATACAAGAAAAAAGTTGTAAGTGACGCTTTAATAACAACTCAAAACTGTTATTAAGAGAGCATCAAAACATAAACACAATGTCAGGCACATTTCATTCATTCATTTATCACACTTCAACTCCTCAGGGAGCATAGGCCTTCAACAAACGTATTTTATGTCTTCCTGTCCTATGCCATCACCTCAATGTCTTTCCATCATCATCATCAGCTGCCATATCCACAATGATGAAGGTTGCTGTAATGGATTTCCCACGTCTTCTGTTTCTTGTCTTGATGGTACACTCTGATAGACTTTTTCTTGTCCATCTCTTGATGTTATCTTCCCACTTATAGCACTGTCTTCCTCTTACACGTTTGCCTTCAACTCACACTTCTACTGCCAGTGGCGTATTGTAAAAGTGTAAAAAGGCGGATTTGGCTGGGGACTGAAGATGTGTCTTTTAGATGTGAACAGTTGTTCAGTGTAAATGCCCAGATGTAACGTACTGTTTTGATGTGTTATGAATGTTAGTACGTTGAGCGTGTCGTGTTGTCCTGGACAGTACCAAGTAGAAGCGAGGAATTAGGTCACTAGCGTGAGGTGCCGCCAGGGTATAGTAGACACATACATAATGTCAGTATTCCTGTAGATTCAGACGTATAGTACTTGTATAACAATGTGGTTGATTGTGTAAGTGAGTAATTAACAGTGCTGATAACACGAACGCCGTATAGGCTCTTGGACGTCTTTACATTAACTCACACAACTACAAGTAGAAGTCAGTGAATTAGGGAATGCTGCTGACGTTTACAATATTTATTCATGACGTACGATAATACGATGATGATGGACGAAACAGTCAATAGTATAAGATCGAGTACATAATATGTGTAGTTACAAAGGTCAGCTTCAGGCATCACAGATCCCAGAAATGTAGCAATGTCTTGATCAATGTTTACTATTTATGCAATAGCTCTAATCCCTGACTGAGCCCCGTCAGGTAAGCCCTAGCAAATATATTGCTTAGTACGGGCGATATCAGTTATTTAAGCAAAGTCATTGCCATTGTCCTACAATCAGCAAAAGCCTTCAGACTGGCCTCACATGCCAGATACTTCATTCTGGTGAAGAATATTGGCCGTAAACACGGACCAATATGATGACAACGAAATCAGGCCGCAGGTCGCGGGCCTCGATAATCAGGTCACTCTCAGTTTACACAAGCTTCTGAGATTAAATATATATTTTCTGCCAAACCATATTCCGCCTGCATTGCGGATCCATAAAGATGATTCTTAGTCTTATGTATGTAACAGGTCAACTTAGACCTAGTCTTTCAAATATGAAGCCATACTGGGGTACAGTATAATCACTCCTTGTGAGCTTCGCTCACTATGTCGCCATCAGCGATAAATGTACCTGTAAGATCTAAACGAGACGAAAAGAACGAATAATGTTTCAGTTACTTTCTCAACGAATCCTTACACTTTAAGGTAACACAACACAGCCAATACTGGCAAAAAGAAACACCCAGGGACGGAAGAATGACAAAACTGTCATTCCCAGAATTTCCAATCCCTATCGAAAACTTGGCAGAGAGAAATCTACGGATCGGTACATCCGTTCTAAGCCTCATGTACACTCTCTCTCTGAATCAGTCTCCCGGTTTTTGTCACCAAGACCCGCGCATGCCCAAAGAGCATGGACCAGATCGAGGCAAACCCAGACCAGGCGTTTCCGACCAAACGGGTGATAAAGATACTCCGTATATGATCCTATAAATAGACTTAAGACATGTTAACTATAAGACATTGCCTGAGACAGGACAACATAAGACAGGAGAAGATAATCACCAGTCAAACCTGTCACAGAAAGATAATAAACATTAATCTCTCTTTGAACGCATTAAACCAAACATACATTAGGTTGGCGTTTTTTCCACCGTCAAAAATGACGGCAACATTACCACATCTCCTGGGGGAAAAAAATGGCACACTTTTATTTTTTTTTTAAATACATCAATGAGCCAGGTGCATTAAGCTCATAACGCATGAGTAATGCGCCGATGAAAGGATCATAAGAAAAATAACATCATAATGTCAGATCCAATCGACGCACAGTAGAGCGTCTGGTGAGAAGAAAAAAATCTCACTAGATAGGAGAAACTATTTTCTCAAAGTAAATATATCAGGGGAGGTGTTACCAACCAACTCAAAAGTGCAGGTAATGTTACAACAAAAGTTCATATCAATGTGTATAAATGTGAATGACAATTTCCATTAAGAAACTACACCAACATCGAAATCTCACGACGTATAATGAGTATATAAACATAAATTCAAGTGGTCAATCATTAACAACATTTCTAAATTATTTTTACAAACATATGATTATACATGTGTATAGAACTAATATCTGATGACGTCAGAAGACCAAGACGATGCTCTATTCCGGCGATGGCATGTAAACAAAATCCTCAAGGAACATCAGGACGTCTATAGAAGTCATCATAGTTATACACCGTTCCAACATATCACACCGGTTTGCTGAGAACAATACAATTAGTACATTTCTTAGAATGTTATAATGTACCA